>APFE030479996.1:36917-88855 GCA_000404065.3 Pinus taeda | reverse complement strand
ATAATGGTCCCTTGGGGATCTCAGGAATTGCCTCAACTTGAGGGATATGTAACAGACCATTTGGTGTTGTAAGAGTCTAGGTAGATTCTTTGGTTTTGGACTCAGTGGCAGACGAAGTTGATGGCTTGTCATATTAACACGACCTAGTTTGTAGGATGATATCGGAGGGGTTAACCTAATCAAAATTCATCATTAGGATCTGGTAGTCACTATGACTAGAAGGTTGGGGCAGATGGGTTGCTTGACCTAGTTAAGGTTGAGCAAAACCAAATCCTTGCTGAGGGAAAGGATTAGTAACCACTACTAGCTGAGATGGCACAAGATTCTAAGGCGATTGTTGACCTCTAGAATCTACTTGAGCTTCCCACATTTTTCGCATATGGGGTAAGAGAGGACACTCATGTTATAATAGCTATGTACACCGCAACATGCAAAAGGCTTATGTGTACGAATAACATTGTTCTGCTTGGGCTCACTACCCTGTTGCTCATTATTGGTGTTAGGTTGGTTCCCCTAGGGTTCACTAGGTTTGTTACCTTGATTACCTTGGTTACCCTTGTTACCCTTCCCCTTATTCTTTTTCTTCAAATTTTGGGGATTGGTCACACTCTGTTGTGAAAAAAGTGTCAGAATATCCTAAAAAAACACTTGACCTTGAGGGGGCAGTGGCTGCTAGGGCTGAGGATGCATGGAAGGCTATGGCACTAAAACTTGCGGGGCTGGAGCGCTCAACTGTGCATGAGGAGGAGCAACGGTTTGATAGACAGGTTGGGGCCCTGAAAACATGTTGCTAGAAAAAGGGGCATAAGTGTTGGAGGAACTAGTGCCCCACTACAGATATCCATAACTTTGTTGATTATATGGCAAAGGATGTGAAGGGGTTCCAATGATACCATCGACAATATGAGATTTCGCTGGTGCATTGGCACCTCCAGGATGGGGTAGGTCTGGAATGATGGTATAGACATAACCGGATTGCAATAAATCAGGTCATACATCATAATGGTTTGGAGATATTTTTCCTCTATCTGAGGAAAATGGGGTGTGACATCTTTTCCAATGGGTGATAAAAGGCTCCTAAGAAACCAATCTAGGTAGACACAGTCTTCAAAGGGTGGGGCATGACATGTGATCCTCCTTCTATGCAATTCCTGAACATGATCAGATAGGCAAGTGGCAGAGGATTGACAAAATGAGGTCAATAGCTTTGTACCAGTGTCGTACCGGAGAGGTAACTAGAAATATTAGAGGAATTCTTTAGCAAGTTTCACAAAAATGGAATGAGATGCGGCGGTTGTGTCTACATACCATTTTGCAGCATCTCTAGTGAGTGTGCATTGGATCAATCGAAGAAAAATGGAGTCATCAAGATTGGATTTGGATGAGCACCACATGTGGAAGGGGTAGACATGATTGGTAGGGTCCTCTCTAGAATTACCCTAAAACTTTGGGATGTCTGAGGGAAGCTTTGTTGGCATAGTAGGCAAACCAACATCATGGTGTATTGGGTCATTTATCAACTGGATAAAATCTAGGAGACTTAGCCCAACCATAAAAGGGAGCATGGAGGCTACTAGAATAATTCCAAATATTGTTCTACTAGATGTGATGACTGGGGTAGAGCCGGAGCCAACACCAGTTTGGGTTCGTACACCAGCTATGGGTCCAAACATGGTGATGATATGTGGTCAAGGAGGCTCAAAATCAGATGAGGAATTGGATGAACCAGGAGAAGAGTCAGTATGGGGACTCATGGGGACTATGAACGCGAACCTTGCGGGGAGGAGTAATATCACTACAAGAAAAAAGGTCATTGGTGAGGGTCATGCCTATGACTGACCATTAAGGTTCATCACCAATGTCGCATATGGTGATGATCCTTACAAAATCGTCATTGTAAGTATATATAGTGATGGTCCTTTAAGGTTTGTCACCGAAGCCACTTTCAATGACACTTTTGGTGAGGGTTTTTAAAGGTTTGTCACTAATTGTCTCTTTGGTGACACTTTTGGTGAGGGTCGTTAAAGGCCCATCACTAATTCTCTCTTTGATGACACTTCTAGTGACGATCTTTTATTGACCCTGACAAATGCTCTTTTTGGTTACTTTTGGTGATGGTAAAAAAATGTTCGTCATCAGTGATCATTCCAATGAGTTTTTGATGATGATACATACCTGTTACTATATTTTTTGTCAAAAGATAACAATTTAATACCATTGTTGTGGATTCATTTTCATTATGTGTCCAAGGCCATAGTGGTTAGATTCAGTCAATTTGTTAAGAAGTAATTAGTGTGTATCATTTCCCTCACATAATAAGAGTATAGTTTTTTTATGATTCAACACATGATTCATCTCTACTAGGTTTATTATCTAGAAAATTACCTTTAGATAAAGTTCCACTAGTGTGTGTAGGAATTATATTATTAAATACATAATCAAGCTCTGTCAATTATATTAATGAGAGAGACCTAACACTCCTCAACACTCATGGCACACCTTAACATGCTTTGGCACACACTAACATTCCTTGGCACCACACATCTCTTGGAACATCTTTGTACCTAGAACATCTTTCCATGAGTAGGACACCCAAGCACATGTTGGCATGCCCTAGCATATCGTAGCACTCCCCTAACATGTGTTGGCATGCCCTGTAGTCCCTAGAATGCCCTGGAACACCTTGGCATAATCTTGCATTGACATACATTAGCACTTGGCACACATGTATTGGAACCTATTATTAGTGTGCCTAGCATGCCCCTTTTGAAAAATATAAAGTTCTAACTTATTAACCCTCTTATGTGTTCATTTCCTTGAATTTTAGCTTGGTTATTCCTTTTGTTTCCTTAAAACGCCTTGACTCATATTAGCATACTCTGGCACCCTGCACATCCTCACATGGCTTAGCACCTTTCATGTCTTGGCATGTCTTGGCATGCATTGGCACTATTTCACACATGTTAGAACACCCGAGAACTACCTATCACACTCTAACACTCCTTAACGTGCCCTAATATTCCATGACATGCCTTACTAGTGCCTAGCATACCTTGTCACTCCCTCCTTGGCATGATAGTTAACACTCATTGACACTCCCTGACACACCCTCATATTCATTCACTTCCATTCATTTTGTCCTAGTGCTACCTTATGTTGTCCTAATACTCCCTAACACTCCTCATCATGCATTTTCACTCTCTAGCACACCTTAGCACTCTTTGACATGTTCTACCACTTCACAGCATGCATCACACTCCCTGACACACATTGGCACTTGGAAAGTCTTAGCATGTTTGGCATGCGTTGAGATTACTTGGTATGCTTTGGAATGGTTTAATATTAAAGTTATTTGATATCAATTATTGGAAAGTAGATGAGAAGCAATGGAGGAAGATTTGGCACCTAGAATGCACTCACACTTGGCACTTGGAAACTCTTGGCACCTAGTGTTGGTGTGCATTGCATGCCCCTCATGGAAAAGGTAAATTGATGACTTATTAACCCTATTATGTGTTCATTTCCTTGTAGTTTAACTCGTTTCTTCCTTTTTTTTCCTTGAAATTCCTTGACATGCATTATCACACTCTTGCACATCTTGGCATGCCTTAGCACTTGGCACACCTTAGCATGTTTGACATGCCTTCGCACTATCTAGCACATGTTAGCATGCTCTAGAATTCCCTAATATACCTTGGTAATCATGCCCTCACAGCTAGCATTACATTTTTCCACGACTTGGGAACCTTACATTCCCTAGAACACCTTGGCACTCCCTAATTGTCATGCCCTCGTAGATAACCTTACTTTTTTTGCGACTTGGGAACCCAACCAATTCATTAGAAAAACAATATCATTCCCAACCCAAAGTCTCCCTTTATCTGAAATTTCTTTGTCCATGCCTTATCAAAACCATAGGCTTGCCTTCTGGAAGTCCTATTTTGAACTTCTCCTAAAACACTTCATCCTTGGGACACCTGGAATTCACTGACACTCCTTGGCACACACTCTTATATATTCATTTCTAATAATTTTTAATTAGTTCTCCCTTGTGTTCCCTTGACACTCCCTAACACTCCTCAACATCCATTGACACTATATGCCATGTGTTAGCATGCCTTTTCATTCCCTGGCATGCCCCAAAACTCCTTATTTATCATGCCCTCACAACTACCCTTACTTTTTTTGAGACTTGGGAACCCAACTAAGTCCTACCTCGACTACAACAACTTAGCCAAGTTATAATTACTACAATTAGACTATGCCTTGTTCACCTAAGAAATGACTATAACACATCTTAGGCTACTCATGTCCAATCTCAACTCATCCCACTTAACAAGTTACCAAGTCAAGGCTCACGTCCAACCATGGCCATAAAACAACTAAGCAACATAGTTTACATCTTGACATGCCATAGCACATGGCACGTCTAACAGTTCATTAGCACTATGTGGCACATGTTAGCATCCCCTACATTTCTTGGCATGCTTTGAACTGCATAGCACACCCTAGCACTCCCTGACATGCCCTAGCACTCTAACATGCCTTCGAACTGCCTAGCATATAACCTTACCACTCCCTCCTGTTGAAGCACCGAAAATCGGGTCAACAACAAGGGGGATACTCACCCGGTCCGGACCTTGGATGACAATTCCTTATCCGTTTGGTATAGTGAGTCTGACTGGGGATAATGGGACCAGTTTCCCAATATAAGGGTGTGTGTGTGTAGAATTGGATGTTGCTGATCTATAGTTCATATCTGAGCTACTTTAATCTAACTCTATGATATTGTAATCTAATGAAAACATCACATCTAATCTATGCTAACCCGGGGTGTAATTCTTCTATTACGTGATCTAAAGAGATTTCAAATAATAGCTGGTAATAAAGATCATTCAGTAATTATAAGAATAGAAATCAGTTAAGATGAACCACTTTGCATAAAAAGCTAGGCAAAATAGTTGTGAACATCATATCGCATAATAAGTTATTCACACATTAAACATAAATAAATGGCTCCACCGTACAGAAGTGCCAAATGGTAACACAAACATTCATGTAATAATCTATAAACAACTAAAAACTGTATATTGCTTTAAGAATATAAGCAGAAATGATGAAGAGATAAAAGTACCATTTATGACTGGTCCTACTCATAAGCTTCAAGCAACAATGATTTATCTTTCTTTGTTCTAATATCTACTAAGAGTACAGAAATGCAACATCAGTAGCAGATATCAAATGCAAACACAATAAAGTCTCGATCCTTCCATTCATCAAAACCTCCTCTGAGGGTGCAAAAGTGCATGTTCTGAGGATAAGTTTTTGACAAATTTCTGGACCATTCTCTAAATGCATGAGAAGGGTTTAAATACTACTAACTAAATCTGATAATAAGTTATTTACAAAAAATCAGGATGCGGTTTTCAAATGACCGCCCTTTTTCTAATCTAATTTTTAAAGCAAAAATAAGAGTCCAAATTAAGCTATTTTTGTATCTGGTCTTTAAAGCTGCATGTGTTCAACATTTGTTTAAGGAGAGTCGGCTGGCTAACTTCTGCTTTGAGTTGTGCTGAGAAAACGGAATCAACGAGTGCTGGCACCACCTTTTCAGCCATATTTGTGATACATTTCACGGTCATCCACTGACTATGCGGTTTTACCAAATATGTCCAGTAACATTCCCAATTTAATCCTTTTAGTACTTGGATTTCCTTTTCCTTTTCCCGTGCTTTCTGTTTCCAATCCTCCTCTAATTTTGATTTTTTTGGCAAATACCCCGGAACAGTTTCTGCGATTAGATTTTCTCTGTGCAAATTTTCATTTATACAGTCGATGAGAATGCTTGCTGTTGTAGATGTTGTACCTGCCACCTTTTCTGCTTCTTTGATTTGATCATCCCACTTACTAAAGAGAAAATTTTTATGATTCTCATTTATCCTGGGTGCGCCTGCCTCTTCGTTCTTATTATGCTCGTTCCCGGATCTTTTAGAATGTTTAGATGTTTCTTACGTGGACTTAGATTTAGATCTGGAACTTCTTGAATTCCCACTGAGGTTTATGCTTGGAGTTGGCTCTCTGGTAGGTAATCGCAGCTTTTCTAAAGGGATAGTAGCCAAGCTTTTTTCTCTGTATATCGTGAACTTTTGAAAGTCTTCTGGAGATAATTGCGATTGGGCTTCCCGCAAAATTTCTTGGAGTGAGCTTTTATTTTGGAACAAGTCATCAAATAAATCCTTTTTTTCCAAAGAATACTTTGACCTTGACCATAGTTTTGAAATTCTGAGCAATTTCATTTAGGTCAAATGGTCTTGCCGGGATTTTAAATAATTGCAGACATGTTATATTCTGTATTTCTGCGAATGCGTGACCTACATCGAATAGTGAAAAGGCCCCACAAGCCACCGGAAACTGTGGCCATATGGCCTTCTTCTTGTGCTTTAAATCTTTTGTTAGGCCGCCTTCTCAACAGGTTTGATAAGAAATTTCTCGAGCCAGAAGTTTATCGGGGATATATAAAGGTAGAACATGAGGGGGGACAGTGCTTCCAAAAACTCTAATATAAGTGAATAATTCCTCCCCGAACCATCTTGCGATGGGGATGATATCTATCTGTGCCTCGGGTGAGAATCTTGGGGGGTCTTTATCATATATCATTCTATACAAGGGTAGGATAAGCCCGTGACAAATTTGGTAAAAATGTGGAACGAACTGGGAGTCCCATAATATCTTATGATAGACATGAATGGGTAATGGGTCCCGAGTCATCCATTTCTAACCCAAAACAGGAAATTTAGACACATAACAAATAGAGTCCATAACATATGCGGATAGGAAGAAAGGGGGATAGATCCTTTGAGACATGGATCTTTTAGACCGGTAATTGAGAATAGCCGTGACCAGATTATCAAAAAAGACCTTGGCCCAATCTATAATTATGGAATTTGTAGCAACATCTATTAATGGCAACCATTCAGATGAAAACTTATTGATATCTGGCTTCCCAAACAATCTGCAAAGCATGGCTGCATCAAAACAATATGGGGAGGTGAGGGAACTAGTGTTGTACATATCACTTTTGTCTTTCTTGAGAGGTTCATCTTTTCTGGACCAATCCTTGGTGGTCTCTGATAGGTCCGGGTTTTCTGCCACGAATTTCTCAATGAATTGCGTGTTGTAAGATGCCTGCGACTCATGAAGATGCTACATGAGTCTTAAATCTTGTACATCAAACGATCCGATGATCCCTTGTCCTTGAATCTTGAACTTTTTGTCCTTGATTTCTGCATTATCAAGTATCCACTTGATAATGTCCGTATATGGGAGAATTTTGGGTCTTACTGCTATCCTATGTAGGAATGAGCAAGCTAATTCTTCTAGGGATGCCTCGGAAGATCCCTGTGAATCTCCGCCAGTGGTAACCTTCATTATTCTGGGGTTTTCTTCTTCAAGAAGTCTGTACATGCCTTCCCATGTTGATATCCCTGTGTCTCTGTTACACGCCATGTCTGTCTATAATGGTGCCATCCCCTTCACCTCGGAGCTCTGAGCTTTATTTTTCTTTCCCATTTCTTCCAGCGTATTTCCTTGTATAGTGCTCCGCTCTCTGTTCCTGTAGTTCACAAGTGAAATGGAAATGATTGATCAAGAAAGGTGATGGGAGAGTTTTAAATGCAACAGATACATCAAATATGCCACCTTACGTGAAGAAATTCTTCGAAAAGCACGCGTCCATGTTTCATTAATAACTGGCAACTAATCCTTTATTAACATTTAAAGCGCATGATCTTGAGTCAGATTATAATAGGTGGCCTTTGTTGAATAGCGTTCCCGAAAGATTCGTGATGGAGTGATTCTGCGATTTGCATCGCGGCATCACAGATCGCAACATTGCAATCATCGCATATCGCGATATCGCAATGTCGCAGATCGCAGAGGTTTTATGTCTGCCAAATTTCGTTAGGCTATTCTCTGCGATATACGATCTTGCGATCGGTGTTATCGCAGATCGGTAAATCTTGAAGTTTTTCTTAATAGCTCTTTCTTATTGCAATGCGATAGGAAAATGATGGGACTTTACTATCATTTCGCAATGCGGCTTTCTTTTTTTTTGAGATTTTTCTCATCATAACTTAGGTTTTTAAAGTATTCAAAAGATCTTGCTAAGCTTACGATGGTGACCTTATTTTGGAGAAAAGAAACTCTTGCTTTTCCTAAAATTTTAACTAAGGGTCCCCATTCATTTAGTATTTTGGATAACACTTAAATGAAAAAGGGGGGGGGGGGGTTGTTGCTTGCCACAACAATTGGCGATTCACTTGGGAGAACCAGTTATCTCTGTCTTTCTTTTGAACTTTTCAAACTTCCAAAATAGAAAGTTTTTTAGAACTCTCAATCTTTATTATGGAAATATGAAGTATATTATGCTCTAAACTATCACGATATTTTGTTTCAACCTCTTTCCATTTTAAATATTCGCTTCTCTAGCTTGTCCTTGAATTTACATCAGCCATTACTTGGTCTTGTAAAAAATAAAGTTTTCCCTGTGAACCAGTTTTAAATATGCTCATTTGTCATAGGTAGAACCTCTGTTGCCAGCACGCATCCATAGCCTCGACAGCGTTACCTGTTACCCAACAATGATCCTTTATCCTGCTTAAGGTGATCTACAACTTTCAAAGAAAAACCCATATTGACACTTATTGCTTTGATTTTCTTTTTTATTCTTAAAGAACAATGTCTTGGTTTGGTAGCCAAATTATGACACAGTCATTCGCTTGATTTACACTTTTGCTGAACAAGTTGTCTCGTGATGAGACCTCTTGTCTTTTGATTTCAACAATCTTGAGTCATTGCCCTGTTTTGGTGGACAGTATTGGCAAAGTCAGCAAGTTATCATGATAAGCCGGCTCGTGATGAGACCTCTTATTATTTAAGATAAAGTGTATTCATGGATTATTCCTCTGAATGATAAGATTTTCTTTAGCAGGGAGGAAGTCATTTTTTCCTTAAGAAAGTTCTGGACGACAATAATATAGTTTGAAAACAGCTGCTTTACAGAGAATCCTTATTTTGCTATTGATACCTTTCATTTTGCTGATATAAAACAATTTCTTCGCCAAAGGTTGCTTTCGTCAAAAATTTTTTTTGGAAGTTGAAACTAGTACCGTATCTGGGTTAGAGTTTTTTTAACAGCATCTAGTAATAATAAATATCAAGTTTCCAAAATATTTGCTATTTATACAAGCAAGAGTTTAAAATCTGAAAAAGAGAAATGGTGTCTTTAGTAAATGTCAGATGTTGTTAACCAAAGCAAATTTTATTTAGGGGAGAAAATATTTAAAGAAATGAGAGGTGACTATTCCCTTGGATTATATACAATAGGGATAATCGATTCTTTTATTTTGCCTATCAACTTTAAAAATTAACTTATTCAACTAGTAACCTAACTAAATTACTCCTACTCCTATTTTAACTATATACAGAAAAATTGACTAGGTAAAATGATATTTCCAGTGAAACCATCTTTTCATTTTTTTTCCTACACATATGTACCTTTTATACATTAGTGTTAAGAATAAAGCTTTTCTTGGACTGTCAATATTGAATGTGGAATCAGAAATTGAAACTTCAGTCGGAATTCTGCCCAAAATTTCTTTTTTATGAAATCTTCTTTCTAATTGGATACCTATTGGATCGTAGAAATCAGGACGAATTTCCGTTATAGATTGGGGATCGTTCAATAGGAAATATGACAGGCTAATTTTAATGGCCTGAAATCTGTTATGCGTTAAAGTCAAGCTTTTAGCAATTTCCTGTAAAAGGAAAGTTTCCACATATAAATCACTAAAAAAAATGAATAATAGATGGAAATTTTCCAAAAGAGAATTGTCAATTATCATGAATTGCTAATAAGTTTCCAAAAATACTTTCTTTCGTTGATGATGTTTTGGATGACATAGAAGTTTTTCAGGGAAGGTTGTTATTGACTGATTTTGGTTTTGGCACAATTCAGCTTTCCAAAATGGTAACGCATCTCTCGAGTGTTCTTTGATCAGGTGTTCAATATACCATAGCAATCTGTCAAAAGTCTGAAAATTTAAAACACAATCCGATTTTATACAAAATGAATGCAGGCAAGAAAGAATGTAATGATTATCTGTACAACTAGTGTTATAACACAATTGGGATTGATCTGGAATATCTTCCTTTGCATAAGGATTGTCCAGAATCATGGGATCTGAGTGATTTCGATTTTCATCTTGTGAATCAGAAGACAAATCATGAATGGGAACAGGCATGGTGGTTTGCTCATGATATGAATCATAGATCGGGATATTGTCTCGGATAGTAAAATCATGCGAATGATCTGTCACTCTGAAATGAGGATTGACTGGTATAATTCTTGAATCAGAATATCTCTCATTATCTGAGTTCTGTTGAGTTACTTGAGATAAATCAACATTATCATCGGCTAAGTAGCTATCATAAATGACTTCGCAGGATTCCCTGGATTTTTCTTTTTTATCCTGTATATTCAAAAAGGGAAGGTCAAGTTGTTCATGTTTGAAAAGGACAAAAGGAGTTTCTATAGTTGTCTCTTTATCTTGAAATCCTAACGGTGATTTACTTGGATAATCCTCTGTATCTTTTGGGATTTTATTAATACTGAGGGGAAGAAAATTATCATCACTAAAAACATCAGGATAAAGAGAAAAATGTGATTCTGGAACAATGCATTTGAAAATATCATCTTGAAGAATTTCTTGTTGATCACATTCATCGTAGATATTAGGCTTTAGATCATACCTTTGTGTGTTTGTATTTTCCGAAAGAGAATCAATTTGCTATTCTAACCTTGATATCTGCATTTGTCGACTTGCGATGATATTATCTAACCTTGTCTCCAAGTCGCTTTCTGTTTCCAAGGTAGGCTTTCCTTCAACATTCTCGCTTGTTTCTTCTTGTATTAGAGAGGGCATGTCTTCTAGTCTTCGGGAAGTTTCTTCAACATGAATAATTCACATATTCAAATTGGAATTTTCATTCATATTAAAAGAAAATGGAACTAGACTTAGACTAACTTCTGCTGGATCGGGCACAGGAGGCAGAGAATAGTTATGCTCAGCACAATCTGAAGACTCTTCATCCATGAGTTCGTTCTCAATATCATATTTTAGACAATTAAGATGAAATCGCATATTAAAATCCCTAACAGATTCACCTTCTTTTCGTAGATATTCAATTTCATCATATACCTGATCATAATCATAGCAATCAAATTCACAAATGAAAGCCTTGACGAATTGGTCCCAGCTGTGAATTGAGGCAACTGGGAGGGTTCTACACCAGTTTCTTGCTTCTGCTATGAATGTGAGAGTAAAAATTCTGCATAAAATGCCTTCGTCAATTCCTTGGACGTTCGAACTTAAAACACTTTGAATAAATTGAAGGGCATGATTAAAAGTGGAAGAATTACTCTTACCATTGAATTTCACCTGAGACAAGAGTCTTACCACTTCAGGTGGGGTGTTGGAAGATGCACGAACATGGATACAACTCCAAATAGGAAGTTTGAGAGAAGTCATCTTAATTCAAATATCATAGTTACCAACAACTCCAACAGACAACATGCTTCAGGCCCTCCTTCTAGCGCCAAATATGTTAAAGCCTCGAAAATCAGGTCGACAAGAAGGGGGATACTCACCTGGTACAAACCTTGGTTGACAACTCCTTATCTGTTTGGTATAGTGAGTCCAACTGGGGATAATGGGACCTGTTTCCCGATCTAAGGGTGTGTGTGTGTAGAATTGGATGTTGCTGATCTATAGTTCATATATGAGCTACTTTAATCTAACTCTATGCTATTGTAATCTAATGAAAACAACACATCTAATCTATGCTAACCCAGGGTGTAAGTCTTCTATTACGCGATCTAAAGAGATTTCAAATAATAGCTGGTAATAAAGATCATTCAGCAATTATAAGAATAGAAATCAGTTAAGATGAACCACTTTGCATAAAAATTTAGGCAAAACAGTTGTGAATAGCATATCGCATAATAATTTATTCACAAATTAAACATAAATAAATGGCTCCATCGTACAGAAGTGCCAAATGGTAACACAAACATTCATGTAATAATATATAAACAACTAAAAACTGTATATTTCTTTAAGAATATAAGCAGATTGATCAAGAGATAAAAGTACCATTTATGACTGGTCCTACTCATAAGCTTCAAGCAACAATGATTTATCTTTCTTTGTTCTAATATCTACTAAGAGTATAGAAGTGCAACATCAGTAGCAGATATCAAACGCAAACATCAATAAATCTCGATCCTTCCATTCATCAAAACCTCCTCTGAGGGTGAAAAAGTGCATGTTCTGAGGATAAGTTTTTGACAAATTTCTGGACCCTTCTCTAAATTCATGAGAAGGGTTTAAATACTACTAACTAAATCTGATAATAAGTTATTTACAAAAAATCAGGATGAAGTGTTCAAATGACCGCCCTTTTTCTAATCTAATTTTTTAAGCAAAAATAAGAGTCCAAATTAAGTTATTTCTGTATCTGGTCTTTAAAGATGCATGTGTTCAACATTTGTTTAAGGAGAGTCGGTTGGCTAACTTCTGCTTTGAGCTGTGCTGAGAAAATGTAATCAACGAGTGCTGGCACCACCTTTTGAGCCGTATTTGTGATACATTTCACAGTCATCCACTGACTATGCGGTTTTACCAAATATGTCCAGTAACATTCCCAATTTAATCCTTTTAGTACTTGGATTTCTTTTTCCTTTTCCCGTGCTTTCTGCTTCCAATCCTCCTCTAATTTTGATTTGTTTGGAAAATACCCCGGAACAGTTTCTGCAATTAGATTTGCTCTGTGCAAATTTTCGTTTATACAGCCGATGAGAATGCTTGTTGTTGTAGCTGCTGTACCTGCCGCCTTTTCTGCTTCTTTGATTTGATCATCCCACTTACTAAAGAGCAACTTTTTATGATTCTCATTTATCCTGGGTGCGCCTGCCTCTTCGTTCTTATTATGGTCATTCCCAGATATTTTAGAATGTTCAGATGTTTCTTGCGTGGACTTAGATTTAGATCTGGAACTGCTTTAATTCCCACTGAGGCTGATGCTTGGAGTTGGCTCTCTGGTAGGTAATCGCAGCTTTTCTAAAGGGATAGTAGCCAATCTTTTTTCTCTGTATATCGTGAACTTTTGAAAGTCTTATAGAGATAATTGCGATTGGGCTTCCCGCAAAATTTCTTGGAGTGAGCTTTTATTTTGGAACAAGTCATCAAATAAATCCTTTTTTCCAAAGAATACTTTGACCTTGACCATAGTTGTGAAATTCTGAGCAATTTCATTTAGGTCAAATGGTCTTGCCGGGATTTTAAATAACTGCAGACATGTTATATTCTGTATTTCTGCGAATGCATGACCTACATCGAACAGTGAAGAGGCCCCACAAGCCACAGGAAACTGTGGCCATATGGCCTTCTTCTTGTCCTTTAAATATTTTGTTAGGCCGCCTTCTGAACAGGTTTGATAAGCAATTTCTCGAGCCAGAAGTTTATCGGGGATATATAAAGGTAGAACATGAGGGGGGACAGTGCTTCCAAAAACTCTAATATAAGTGAATAATTCCTCCCCGAACCATCTTGCGATGGGGATGATATCTATCTGTGCCTCGGGTGAGAACCTTGGGGGGTCTTTATCATATATCATTCTATACAAGGGTAGGATAAGCCCGTGACAAATTTGGTAAAAATGTGGAACGAACTGGGAGTCCCATAATACCTTATGATAGACATGAATGGGTAATGGGTCCTGAGTTTTCCATTTCTAACCCAAAACAGGAAATTTAGACACATAACAAATAGAGTCCATAACATATGTGGATAGGAAGAAAGGCGGATAGATCCTTTGAGACATGGATCTTTTAGACCGGTAATTGAGAATAGCCGTGACTAGATTATTAGAAAAGACCTTGGCCCAATCTATAATTACGACATTTGTAGCAGCGTCTATTAATGGCAACCATTGAGATGAAAACTTATTGATATCTGGCTTCCCAAACAATCTGCAAAGCATGGCTGCAGCAAAACAATATGGGTAGGTGAGGGAACTAGTGCTATACATACCGCTTTTGTCTTTCTTGAGAGGTTCATATTTTCTAGACCAATCCTTGGTGGTCTCTCATAGGTCCGGGTTTTCTACCACACATTTCTCAATGAATTTTGTGTTGTAAGATGCCTGCGGCTCAGGAAGATGGTACATGAGTCTTAAATCTTGTACAACGAACGATCCGATGAGCCCTTGTCCTTGAATCTTGAACTTTCTGTCCTTCATTTCTGAATTATCAAGTATCCACTTGATCATGTCCGTATGTGGGAGAATTTTGGGTCTTGCTGCTATCTTATGTAGGAATGAGCAAGCTAATTCTTCTAGGGATGCCTCGGAATATCCCTGTGAATCTGAGCCAGCAGTAACCTTCATTATTCTGGGGTTTTCTTCTTCAAGAAGTCTGTACATGCCTTCCCATGTTGATATCCCTGTGTCTCTGTTACACGTTGTGTCTGTGTATAATGGTGCCATCCCCTTCACCTCGGAGCTCTGAGCTTTATTTTTCTTTCCCATTTCTTCTGGCGTATTTCCTTGTATAGTGCTCCGCTCTCTGTTCCTACAGTTCACAAGTGAAATGGAAATGACTGATCAAGAAAGGTGATGGGAGAGTTTTAAATGCAGCAGATACATCAAATATGCCACCTTACGTGAAGAAATTCTTCGAAAAGCATGCATCCATGTTTCATTAATAACTGGTAACTAATCTTTTATTAACATTTAAAGTGCATGATCTTGAGTCAGATTATAATAGGTGGCCTTTCTTGAATAGCGTGCCCGAAATATTCACGATGGAGCGATTCTGTGATTTGCATCGCGGCATCGCAGATCGCGACATTGCAATCATCGCATATCGCGATATCGCTATGTCGCAGATCGCAGAAGTTTTATGTTCGCCAAATTTCGTTAGCCTATTCTCTCCGATATGCGATCTTGCGATTGGTGTTATCGCAGATCGGTAAATCTTGAAGTTTTTCTTAATAGCTCTTTCTTATTGCGATGCGATAGCCAAATGATGCGACTTTACTATCATTTCACGATGCGGCATTCTTTTTTTTGAGATTTTTCTCATCATAACTTAGGTTTTTAAAGTATTCAAAAGATCTCGCTAAGCTTACGATGGTGACCTTATTTTGGAGAAAAGAAACTCTTTCTCTTCCTAAAATTTTAACCAAGGGTCCCCATTCATTTAGTATTTTGGATAACACTTAAATGAAAAAAGGGGGGAGGTTGTTGTTGGCCACAACACCTCCTTAGGACACTTGGAACTCACTAAAACTCCCTATCACACACTCTTATCTATTAATTTCCATCCATTTTGAACTAGTTCTCCCTTGTGATTCTATGGAACTCCCTAACACTTGTTGGCACGCATTGGCACACCCTAGCACCTGGCACATCTTGGCATGTTTCCCTAGCACTCTAGCATTCCTTGGCACTACCTAGCATATCTTGTAACTCCCTCCTTACCACACCTATAACTCACTAACATTCCCTGTCACACACTCTTATTCATTCATTTCCATGTATTTGAAGCTAGTGATCCCTTTTGTTTCCTTGGCACTCCATAACACTCCCAGACATGCATTGGCACACCCTAGCACCTATCACGTCTAGGCATGTTGCCCTGGTCTCTAACATGCCTTAGCACTACCTACCATACCTTGTTACTCCCTTAGCACACCTGTAACTCACTAACACTTCCTGTTACAAACTCTTATTTGTTCATTTGCATGCATTAATTTGACCTAGTTCTCCCTTGTGTTTCTTTCGCACTCCCTAACACTTCCTAACACATGTTGACACACCCTAGCACTTAGCACATCTTGGCCGCATGTCGCCCTAGCAATCTAGCATGACTTAGCACAACCTATCATACCATGTCACTCTCTCCTTAGCATACTTGGAACTCACTCACACTCCCTGTCACACACTCTTATTCGTTCATTTCCATGCATTTTGACCTAGTGCTCCCTTCTGTTTCCTTGGCACCCCCTAAAACTCCTTAGCATGCATTGCCACACCTTGGCGCTTGGCACATGATCTTGCTATGGTTCCCTATCACTCTAGCATGCCTTAGCACTACATATCATACCTTGTCGCTCCCTCCTTAGCACACGTGGAACTCGTTGACACTTCATTTCAATGCATTTGAAACTAGTGTTCCCTTGTGTTTCCTTGGCACATGGCCCTAACACTCACTAGCATGCATTTGCGTCACACCCTCGAACATGGCACATCTTGGCATGCCTTAGCAGTTGGATTGTCTTAGAATGCTTAACATGCCTTCGAATTGTCTAGCATGTGTTTGTACTTCCTAGCATTCCCCGGAACACCTTGGCACTCCCTAATTGTCATGCCCTCATAGATAGCTTTACTATTTTTGTGACTTGGGAGCCCAACCAATTCATTGGAAAAACAATGTTTTTCCCAACCCAAAGTCTCCCTTTTTTTGAAACTTCTTTAACCAAACCCTTATAATTGTAACCATAGGCTTGCCTCCTAAAATTCCTATTCTAACTTTCTCCTAACACACTTTTTCCTTAATACACATGGAATTCATTGACACTCTTTGACACGCACTCTTTGTTGTTCATTTCCATGTATTTTGACCTAGTTTTGTCTTGTTATGCCCGAACACTCCCTTACAATCCTCAACATGCATTGGCAATGTCCGACATGTGTTAGAATGCCTTTTCATTCGTTGGCACACCCTGACACTCCTTAGCTATAATTCCCTCAAAAATACCCTTACCTTTTTTGGGACTTGGGAACCCAACTATGTCTTGCCTCGACTACAACGACTTGCCCAACTTACAATTGCTACAACTAGACTATGCCTTGTTCACCTAAGAATTGACTATAACTCATCTTAGGCTACTCATGTATAATTTCATATTATCCAACTTAACGAGTTACAAGTTACCATGTCAAGGCTCGTGTCCAACCATGGCCATAAAACAACTAAACAACATAGTATACATCTTGAAATGCCATAGCACCTCTCACATGTAACAATCCCTTGGAACTATATGGCATGTGTTAGCACCCCCTACATTGCTCCTTGACATGCCTTGTAAATCTAGCATGCCTTGGCACTGCCTAGCATATAACCTTATCACTCCCTCCTTAACATACTTGAAATTCACTGACACTCCCTATCACACACTCTTATTTGCTCATTTCCATTCATTTTGATCTATTTCTCCCTTCTATTTCCATGTTACTCCCTGTTATAGCTCCAAATATCACCCTTTGTATTTGTGAAGCTTGGTTTATGGCCTAGGGGAAGCCCTTCTTGCAGACTTGGTCCAAATATCTTAAAAACAGTGTTTTACTCCTTGTACACTACTTTGCCCTGTGTTAAAAGTGTGTACACGTGGGTCAGTCTATAACCAACCCCCGTATATGTGTTAAAACACTTAAAAAAAATTAAATTTCCTTAACTATTGGTATAGATCATGGGTTTTGCCTATTTATTACCTATTAGTGCCTGTGGCCCAACTGTTCCAAACTGTTTCCCAACTAAAAACTAATTTGGGAGAAGTATAAAAAGACTTCAATGGGAAGGCCTTAAGGAGGAGGGAAATGATAGAATTGCTATACTGAGATTATCCCCTGATCAAGTCTGAAGAATCCCTGTGCTTCAAGCACTTCCCCAAGTTCAGGAAACCCTTATTTCCTTGAGTTTTGATGTTCTCTCACATGCTTGGAGATATCACGGTATTGGTTATGGAAGGAGGCTGTTGAAGACTAGGCCTGGACAGACCTAGAGGACGGTTCTGCTTGGAGCCGGAAGAGGAAGACTCAGGTGAACTATTTCTTTATTATAGTTTTCTACAATAAAAAGAAACGTTGTCTTGTTCTTGATATCAACTTTGTTTATGCATCTGATGTTAATGTTATGGTTTACATATGAATGACTATTTCAATGTATAACTAACCATTGACTTATATGATATAAAGTTGCTTTCACTATGATGCTCTATCTATATGCTGCTATGTGTATTCAAATTGGTTGATTTGTCGGTTTGAAGATAATTAGGAGTTGTAGAGGGTTTGAACCCTGGCTGGAACTACCCAAACGATGGACATCCAGACATGTTCATCCTCGCATAGTTAGTTTGTTTAAGCATGTTGAATGAGTTGAATGCTTGTTTCTTGTTGTAGATTACTCCTACTCTGCTAGGATTCTGACCCAAATCCCTAGGGGACTTATTCCGTCAACAGAATTGGTGACTCCACTGGGGATAACAATCTTGTTATTCCTAGTTTGGGTTATTTAGTGCTAATCAGGGCTCAATTCTTAGTTTGCTTGTTGTCACTGTACTGCCTGCTCCTGTAGGAACTCGAACTTCAAGTCTGATCTTTCTCATCAAGCCTCATTTTTTATTTTTCTTGTAAAACTTCATATACGCACCTTTGTCTATTACAGAAGTGTACACACGCTTGTTTCTGTGAACTGAAACTGTGTATACATGAGTTTCTTTTGGTAGAAGCGCGTGTACATGCAGCTATGTAGAGACACAACCGCGTATACAATTTTTTGCATGATTTTTTCAAATATTTATGCCTTGAAAGATTTGTTTCTTAGTCTTTGTGGTTTCTGTGTGGTCAATTTCTATTTTTAGAATTTAATTTTTCAGTGAGCTTATTGCTATAAATTCTCTCCTACTTTGAAAATTTTTTGGCCTCAGTTTGCTTTACAGTGAGTTTTATGATTTGTGTTTGAACACACAAGGCTTCATGTAGAGGTTCTTGATTGTTCTGGTTTTCTAGAATAGAAGATTGTTTGAAATTGTTGTGTCAAACATAATTTTTATGGTTTTCTTGCTTTGCTTCCCATCATTTTTGTGGCCACTCACTTTTTCTTGCTTTTCGAAAGTTTCTTATTGATGAATTTGAAAGTGTGTCTTTCCTGATTTCTTGATCAGATTCTCAAAGCTCTTTTTGCTGCTTTTGGATCCTTTAGTGCAAATTGAAACACTTATTTGTTAAGGTTTTCATTTGTGTTGAATTGATAACTTGCAAAGTTTCCATGTGATTTTCTTTCGGTCTTTCAGTATTTGGTGGCACTTTGAGTGCTTTTGAAAAATTGTTTTTATTGTTTTTGAAAAAGAAAAGTCCTTCAAAAACATTGTTTTTCTTTCTTTGCCAAATTTGAGTTTGCTTTCTTTTGGTTTTTGGGAGTTATTTGGGATCTTTTTTATTAGTCCTTCTTGTTTTGGAAAGGTTTTGTGTTCAAATTCATATTCCTTTGAAAAAGTTAAGTTGGCTTATAAACAAATTGCTTTCATTTCTTTTTAGAGTAATCTAGAATTTTGCATTATCATGTACACCTTGCATTAGGGTAGTTTTGCGTTATTAAAGCATCAATATTTTTTTAGTTTTTGTGAGTGTGAAGTCTTCTATAATAAAAGAAAAGGAAAAAAGTTTTTTTTTATAGAATTTTCTTAGAACCCAAGTAGAAGTTGCTTTTCATCGAAGAACAAACAAGTGCATTGCATATAAGTTAGTTTTTCATTAATTTCTTTTGCGTCACAAAAACACCATCAGTTTCACTTCCGTATTGTCCCTTTGACTTAAAAAGAATAGCCACTTAAAATAAAGTGCTTAATAAAATAAACTAGAACTTTTTATATTGTCAATCAGTATTCACCAACAAGTTTTAGGTTTATTTAGGGCCTTGGATTAGGCGAGAGGAGAGTAAACTCCCCAAGGCCACTCTAAATTGTGAAACATAGAAGTCTGAATAAAGAGTGAAATCCAATAGCGTTAGGAAGACCGGGAAAGCTCCGTGACTGGGAGTTAAGCACGAGGGTTTGTGGAGATAAGGACAAGAGATACCCCCTCTCTTACTTGTCAAATCTTACCTCACGACTATTCCGCTCGAATTCTGATACGAGTTGATGTCTTTATTTTCCAATCCTAGGGATCTACACAGGTGGATGCGGAGGGTAATCCCGTGGCACCTGGTTGACATTGCATCATGTTCAACGGTACTTCTGGAGGGCACCGTTGCAAAGCTTGGGGGCTTGCACCGGCAAAGGTTCTTGTCTGGAGGTTAGTGTAACTACCTCTGATACCTTCGCTAGTAGACCTAGGGTGTAGTTACCCAGTCTATTTTCAGAAGGCCCTTATGACTCACTTTATTGTATTTTTGTGTCCAGTCCTAATCACTCGAAGCGGAAATACTTGAAGTTGTTTAACTATTGAATTCTTTAGGGACATTTTTAGTGTGTGTTATGTGCTCCTAATCAGCCTAGCTTTCAATTTTCTTGAGTCTTTAACTAGATCTTATTAAAATAATTCAAAGTGGCTGACCACTCACTTAGATGGTCCCGTAGACTTTGTGGGCTTTCACCTACGAGTCCAAAGCCTTCTCTTAGAAGGCGTAGAAGTGATTTTTCTAGTGGTTTTCAACCAGTGCCAGCTGACGCATTAGAGATTGATCGTCCTCTTGGGGGCATCAGTATACAAGGTAGACCTGGTACTACCACAAAGTTAGAGAAGAACACACCAGTTCTTTCTCGAGTACTCTTCCAGTCGAAAGATAATATTGAGGTAGAAGAGCTCTCAGAGTCAATTGTGGCTCCGAATTCTCCTCTCCCTTCTGATAATCTAGACGTATTTTTATACGTCGGAACTCTGACACACAGGTCTTCAAGCCCAGGTCCACACAGATACATCCCTTTGATGACCATTCCTGGAAGCATGGCATCCACCACAAGTTCTACCAGTATGCAGACTCTTATATCAGTGGAAGGGGGAAGAACTATTTCCATCCCCTCTAAATCTTTATTTGGGTCTACTGCTAGCACATCCTTGTTTGGGTCTACTTCCATTCCATCGATGAGTGGAAGTTCCCAAGCTCATGCATCCAATTTTGGATTCTTCCATTTTGGAATGCCCTCTAAAGGTATCCATTTAGTTCCATTAAGTGTACCATTAACTTCCTCCACGTCCATGATGAGTGGATCAGCTTCTGTTTAGGGTTTCCCCTTTGGAAGTGGTCATATACGACATTCCAATCTAACAATAGGGTCTATGCCTTTTCCTTTCATAGGTCAAGGTACTAATCCTTTTCATAGTTGGAAAAACCCTATAGTTACTGGGATAGGAATTGGGAATTAGTTTTTGGGCCAACAAGGGAATGTGCCATACTCCTCAGCCAATTCATTTCGAAGTTTTACACCCTTAGCTAATGCTTGGAACCCTTACCAGGGGCTATTAGCTCCTTAAAATAATTGATTAGGGGGAAACTTTGCTGGTTATAGAGGTTTTTCGGCTGGAGTTGGTCAAACTCCAAGTTTTGCTGGACCACAAGGTTCACCTTTTGGTTTAGCAAGTTCTACCAGTTACTTCGGGCAACCTGGTGCCTTTCAAAATCTAGGTCATTCTTTTCAGACTTTTGGGAATCCCGCCCAATCTGGGTGGAATCCCCAAGGTCCTTTGTGACTTCCTTTCTGGCCACGCTCAATTTGCTAGACTTGACTAGGTTGACGAATGATCCAATCAGATACAATCCGGCTTGGCCTCCAGTCCCAACCAAACTTCCATCGAATATTCCAAAATTCGAAGGGAAGAGTGGTGAAGACCTGGGCGACAATGTAACCATGCTCTATTTATGGTGCTCATCTAACTCCCTAATTGATGATTCAATTAGGTTGAGACTATTTCAGTGCACCTTAACTGGGAATGCAGCTGAGTGGTATATAGAGTTGTTGGGGGGCACCTTTACATCTTTCGCCAGTTTGGCTAACATTTTCTTAAACCATTTTCAGTTGCCTATCTGTTACGAAGCCGGAATTGAACTTCTGGACAATTTTCATCAGGACACGGCCACTCACATTTCATATCATAGCTAGGAATGGAGATGGAGAAAGAGGCTCATTAAATTCGAAATTCCACCTGAATTCTGTCTCAAATGGTTTTTAAAATCATTACAACTCGAGATCTCCAAGGATGTTTCTATGTTTAGAGTTTATTCTGAAGAGTAGGCTATATTTTGCGCCCAGCAGTTAGAACTGATATATTCTCAGTTTGGGACTCTACAGAAAATCTTTCCTGATGATCCTAGATCCACGGTTGATATAGCCGAACTAAAGCCAGGTCCGCATGCTGATGGTATTATTGGATCGATTGCTGTGAATGCGGTGAACCTTCTGAGCCAATTGCAGCAGTTGCCTATACAAAATTTTTCTTCCAATTAGGTTGCACCGTCTACTCCTATACCTTCTAAACCTTCTTTCGTAAACGCCGTTTGGGCTTCTAACCCCAAAGGAAATCCAAATTTCGATGGGAAGAAGAAGGGATGAGGTAAAAAGAAGAATTAGGATGGGAAGGCTAATGCAAAAAAACCCGGCAATAGTGCTGGTGAGGGTGGAAAAGAGTCTAAGAAGGAAGTTAAGTTTCCATGCAAGTTATGCAGTGGAGACCATTTGACTCATCTCTTCCCGAAAATTCAAGATGCTCAATTCTTGTTAGTACAGCAAGGGTCTTTTAGCTCCCAAGCTATCTTAACTAACCCTTTCCGCCAAGGGTAGTAGTTGCTTGCTGGCATGAATTCAAACCCTGGAAACTAGGAGGGAGACAATTCCTCAAATGTTTTCATGATGAGTTCTAATGTCAATGTGGCTACACGGTCACGGTATTATGGTGAAGCTGAAACATCCAAGGAAAAATCTGTTCCTGAAACTACGGATCCACTTCATATTGAGCAACCCTTTGTCAAGTCTATACCTAGATACCAAAAGGTTCCACCAAATGCACGACTATTAACCCCAATGCTAGGGTAGCCTAGAACTACTCCATTGTAGAGGATTTGGCTCAAAGTCCATGCACTATGCCTGCTTTAGAGGTACTCCAGTCATGTCCAGCTCAATGAGGTGCTTTTCTTTGAGCGATAGGGGCAGTTGATCCAAACAATTCTTTAGTTCTCACGTTTGAAATGCTCAATGTCAAAAAGAGACTTCCTCATCATATGGCTTTTCAAATAAAGTCTACTTACCGGAAAAATAGTATTTTTCAAACAGTTATAGATGAGGGAGATTCCACATGCATAATGTCTATGTCATGTTGGAAGGCCATTCAATCGCCTTCGGATGTTCCTTCACCCACGCTCTTGACAACATTTGACGGACATTCTCATAGGCCACATGGGATTATCCCGACCTTTCCTATATGTGTTGGAGGAAAGGTCGTTAATATGGAAGTAGAAATCGTTGATGCCAACCTAGATTACAATCTCCTCTTAGGATGGAATTGGATTTATGAAATGGATGTCATTGTTTTGACTCTATTTCGAGTCCTTTGTTTTCCTCATGAGGGGAAAATTGTTAAGGTTGATCAATTGGATTATTCTCCAGCTGACCCTTGTGCAAATTCATATTCTACTATTCTGTTGGTGGATAACCCCCGTCAACCTATCGAGAATCTAGGAGTTGGGATGTATTCTTCATTGTTGGGTACATTTGATCTTCCCACTCCTATAGCTAGAATCAATGTCATTTCATCCTCTAAAGAGTCTTCACAGGAAGAGTTCTTGTGGACTCGTTATTTTCTAGAACCTTGGACCTTGCCTTCGCCTACAACCACATTAGATGAAGGACAATTTGATGGAATGGCATTCCCTATGTCTGCAACAGAGCTTAGATATCAACCTATCGTTAATTCTGCAGACGACCATCCTACTCCTTTTTGAGAGGAAGAGTTAGATGGTGATGTGGCCCTAGCTTGGTCCCTTGACTCTACTTCTGCTATGGATTGCTTAGATACGGTTTTACCATCCGAGGAAGCAATCTTAGAAGCAACGATGGGTGTAGTCGACCTTGGGAAGATTTACACCATCCTTCATATTTTCTTCCCCCATTGCAAGAAGTCGAATCCAGGTTCTCCAATCTACTTACTAGCTATATTTTTACAGTTTCAAACCCTTTGGCTCTAGCACACATCTGTGTCGAAGGTGATATGTCGTTCATTTCAAAAATAATACCGATAAACATCTCTAGGAACCCTAATGTGATAGAAAATGTCTTCATCAGAGCTGAGTGTTCCCCTAAAGAGATTCAAACTTACACCGACCTCTTTAAAGAGTTTCAGGATTTATTTGCTTGGTCTTATGAAGAAATGCCTAGTATTGATCCATCCATCATTCAGCATGAGATCAAGACGTATGAAAATGCTAAGCCAATTCATCAAAAGCTTCGACTAGACAATCCTAGGAACGTAAAAGCTATTAAAGTTGAAGTAGAAAAGTTGCTCAATGCAAGTTTAATATACCCCGTTCCTCTAACGAATTGGGTTTCTAATCTAATCCCAGTTGATAAAAAATAAGGAATGATCTGAGTGTGCATTGACTTTAGGGATTTGAAGAAAGCTTGTATGAAAGATAATTACCCCACATCGTTTATGTTATCACACAGGTTGTCCCTCGACTCCTATTTAGGGATACGGCCGAGGTAACCACAAACCAATCTTTGGATTGCAGGTTCTAGCCCACCTGCAATCGGAGAGGGCTCTCTCTTAATGATTCAACTTTGTTGATGATTTTAGGCTAGCTTTTGGCTTAGGGGTTTTTTGTTTGTGTTTGGATGGAAGGGAGAAATCTCAAGCAAAGAGGCAAGGTAAGGTGTGATAAGTTTCAAACCATTGGGCATGGAGTCATGGATTAATGCTTGTTGTCGCGTTTTCTTGGTCACAAGAGGATTAAGGAGTGGGATAGCCACACATGATACAATTATCATAGATGAAAGGATGGAATGACGATCATAGATGAAAGGCAAAGGAGAATCATTTCATCATACTGCAAAATAGGAGAAATGAATGAATGATTATATAGGAGTAGCTAAGAATTCATAAACTCTCATTCATATGTGAAAGAAACAGCGTAAACAAGATCAGTTAAGTATACATGTTCATAACTATTTCTCATGAAAACATGAAAAATTGCAGAAATTGAGCTTAAGGTGTAGTTAAACAAATCCCAAGCTATTCTTCTTTTCTGCAATTTATATGGCGGAACTGTGGTAAAACAAAACATGAAAATTAACAGAGTTGAGAAACACTTATTGAACCATGTAGAAGCACAGGAATTCCGTAATCACTCCTCAGCCAAAACACATCAAACAGTTTCAAAATCCATGCCTTCAGCAGTCTTTGATTATAGAAAATATGACAGTTACAGTGCGGGTCCCTGCTTGAAGAAAATGTCGAGATAAAGATTAAGCAATTTCCTCGACTCACTCACCAACCAACCCCTTACTCCATCTTTCAGGGTGGTATATATAAGCAAAATATCAGAATTCATTTATTACAATTGACCTAAACATGTCTACTAGAAAAGATTTTCTAAAACCTAAGTGTCGCTGGAATTAAATGCAGGTAAGTCCTTTGGGCTATGTTAGAGGCAGCTGAATCAAAAGGAGTGCAATGTGACCCTTGGAGGCTCGATGCGGTATTGCTGGAATGACTGTGATTCGGGATCTGTAGTTCTGTTCTGGTGCGAGTTAAATGTGCAATAATTATGATTAGAGGGTTTTGAGTGGCTTTGCCCTCTTTCTTTGACTTTGTTGGAAGGTATTAAATGTTCTCCTGCTTTGGACTGCTGTTAAGATCTTTCGCTGATACTCTTTGCTGTTACATTGATGGTTTCTACCGCTTGCTGATACTCTTTGACATGCTTTTTCCCTATTGATTTGATCTGATACTCTTTAATTTCTGTCACTGGTCCTTTCCTGTCTTTAAACCGGATTAATTTGGAAAAATCGGGCGATTCGGGCTTTTTCGGCGCAAAACGGGCCAAGGAATCAAAATATTCCCTAAAGATTCCACAAAATGGCCTATTTCCTGTAGCGATACGTGATTAGCGCTTTGCGCTAATCGCGCATCGAAAACTTCCTCTGTTTATTGTTCTAGAGCTCCAAAGTGCGATTTTTCTTCCTGCGTGAATTTTCGGTTTCTTGGTTGCTGACGTCAGCATGACGTCAGCAGTACGGTGGGTGATGTCAGCCTGCTGACGTTAGCGTGGGTCCCTAGTACAGATGTGACGTGGTGGGGTGCTCATATCTTAAGGCGATGCGATGAACTTTTCCGATGCGATCGCAATATCACGTCGGCAGGGAACAATGGGGTGTTTCATTTGGGCATGCGACGCTTGCGACTGGCGATCGCCGATATCGCAATATTGCGTCAGGTAATCACGGATGGGGCACAACTTGCATGATGAGAATATTGCGATATGGCGATGCGACCTGGCGTTCTAGGATCTATGGAGTGTTAAGGAAATCGGCAAGGGTCTATTGCGATCGGGAGGAGTGAGTACGTGCGTTAAACAAGCATTTGAGGTTTCGGAAGGTGTCAGATAACTTAAAAAGGGATTTTATACTCTGGAAGGAGTTCATTGTATTTAGAAGATGGTTTGAAGGGGCAGCATGAGGGCTCTTGCCAAGTTTCAGACAAACTGAGCAATTGCCGGGGGTACTTATGGTTATTTTTCAACCAGGGGGAGGGATATTTACATAGGGGATTATTTACATATTTTTAGTACGGGGGCAAGGAAAATATAAGGAGTTAAATAATAATGTGAGTAGTTAATATGGAGATGGTAAGAAAGCGCTAAGTTCGGGAGATCTTAGGCTGCAACGAGGGAATAGAATCTTATAGAGAGGATATGGAATTTCTTCGAGTGAAGCAGATCTTCACCCAAGCTAATGACATGAAAATGATGAAACTAAGAGGTATCAAGCAGATCTTGACCTCTTTTGGGGAAATTAGTTAATGATTTGGGGGAGATGGAGAAAGGAAGTTAGTTATGCCTGTTTTTGAGTCTCTCACATAGAACCGTCTGGTGATTGTGTCCTGAGTAAAGATGACACCTGAAAACCTGGAACTGATGAGCGATCAGAATTCTGCAACCTCAACTACCTACCCAGCCTACTTACCTAACATTTTTTCTTCTTTTGGTTTGGGTGTACTTAGACTTGCAAACCCATCATTTAAATTTTTCTTTTTTATGCTTCCCTATCTACAGACTACCCTTATTTCATCTGAGGGCCCAGATTAAGCAGTTGGGCTCCTTTGGTTCTCTACCTATCTAAGAATTTGCCAAGATTAAGCTGTTTGGATAGATTTTCATTCTCTATATTCTAAAACAGGAAATTTAAACCTAGGGAGACCAAGATTAAGCTGTTTGTACCTCCCTTTAACTGAAAATTGCTCAACACTAGAATCACTTCTCAAAATTTGGAAAGCAGTTAGATGAACTCTGAGTAGCCTTCTTCGCTTGGAGACTATTAAGAAAATATGGAGCATTGCAGCATGCAAAGTATGACATATTTTGTCTATAAAAATGTCAATCATGAAATATGAGTAACCTGCTGCAGCAGGAGGCTAACAGTTTATTGATCAGATAGTTGATGAATGTGCGGGTAATGAGATTTTCTCCTTCATGGATGGATTCTCTGCTTATAATCAGATATCTATCCGTTCAGAAGACTAGCATAAGACAACTTTCATAGGTCCCTGAGGTACCTTTGCGTACAAAACGATTCATTTTGGTCTTAAAAATGATGGAACCACCTTTCAGCGGGCCATGTCTTACACTTTCCACAACATCAACCATGTCATCAAAGCATACTTGGATGATTTAGCTACTCGTTCTCGAAAGAGGATCGATCATGCCAGTCACATTTGGTTGGTTTCTGATAGATGTCGATTTTATAAGATCTGGTTGAATCCAAATAAGTGCGTTTCCGTGGTTACATCAGGTCGGTTGTTAGGGTTCATAGTGTTAACTGAAGGGATTCGAGTTGATCCCTTCAAGGTAGAGGCAATAGTTCAGTTGCCTCCCCTGTCTTCCCTCCGACAACTTCAAAGTCTTCAAGGGAAGGCAAATTTCTTGAGATGGTTTATAGCAAATTATGCTAAGATAAATAAAGGATTTATGCGTTTTCTTAGGAAAGGAGTTCTATTTTTATGGAATCACTTTGCACAATGATCTTTTGATGCCTTGAAGCAGGCATTGATATTTGCCCCACTTTTGAGTCCACCAGATTATGGTGGAGATTTCCTTTTATATCTTGCAGCTGCAGAATCAACCATAGGTATGGTTCTCATTCAGGAAGATGATGCTCTCACGAAGAATTTGATTTACTACTTGATTCGAGGCTTGGTAGGCCCTGAACTACACTATTCTCCGGTCGAGAAACTAGCCTTGGGAGCTATTCACGCTGTCCAGCGGCTTCACCATTATATTCTGCTATGCAAAACATTCATCTTAGCGGCGGTCAATCCTTTCCAATTTTTCCTCATTAGGTGAGTGATTGGGGGAAAATGCAATCTATGGATTTTTATTTTACAAGAATTCGATCTCGAGTTCTTGTCGGCCAAGTCTAAGAAATCATTATTTTTGTGGAATTAATTTCCAAGCTGCCTTGTGGAGAAGATACTGTTTATGAGGAAATTTTCCCTGACGAACATATATTCCTCATCTCTTCACAAGATCCCTAGTATGGAGATATCATAATCTATCTCCAGACTTCGAATTTCCCTCCTGCTTCCTCTAAGGATGAACGTCAAAAATTAAGTCACCTGGCTAAGAACTATGTCATCATTGGTGATATGTTATATCACTGAGGGGTTGATTTAATCCTTAGGCGTTGTTTAACCTTAGAGGAAGCAGAGTCTTTGCTTAATGATTTCCATAGTGGAGCTTGTGGTGGTCATCTTTCAGGGCTTGCTATAGCCCAAAAAATATTGCGTGCTAGTTACTTTTGGCCTTCGCTTTTCAAAAATTGTATCGAAGCAGTCAAAAGTTGCCACCCCTGTCAAGTCTATACTCAAAATATGCGCACTCATCTAGCTCCTCTTTTCTCTGTTATCACTATCGGTCATTTTAAAAAGTGGGGTATTGAATTTACTACTTGTAATCCGCCTTCAGCAGCGAATCACAAGTACATTATAGTGGTCGTAGACTACTTTACGAAGTGGGCTAATGCCATGCCCACTTATAAAAATGATAGTGAAACAACGACATTGCTCCTCTTCAATTAGATTATTTCTCATTTTGGTATCCCGAGAGAGATTGTCACTAATCATGGCAGTCAATTCTAGAACCAACTGATGTCCGAATTGGCTCTTAAATTGGGCTTCCGACATGAGCATTTGTCTTCATATTATCCTCAGGCCAATGGGCAATTCAAAGCTGTGAATAAGTCCCTGAAGATGATCTTGCAAAGGACAATTGACAAAAATTTCTCTAATTGACATCTCATGTTGTATCCAGCTCTCTGGGCTTACCGAACTTCGGTAAAGACTACCATCGATTTTACACCTTTTCAGTTAGTTTACCAGCTGGAATCTATTTTTCCTGTTTAGTTGGAAATTCCATCCCTTAAGCTAGCTGTTGAGCTCCTTCCAAAGACCTCTAGTCTCGAAGAGTGCCTCCTTCATTTGGAACATCTCGATGAGCAGCGTCGAGATGCCACCATAATCAATGAGGCTCATAAGAAAAGGGCTAAAACTCAGTACTAGAAAGTTGTCTATCCTCGAGTCTTTTCTGAAGGCGACCTTGTCTTGGTCTATGACCAAGATAAAGATGCCTTGGAGGTAGGAAAATTCAAGTCTATGTGGTATGGTCCATTGATAGTGAAATGAGTTTTAGGAAAAGGGGCTTATGAATTAGTTGATTTTGAAGGGAAAAAGTTGGCAAAGCCCTGAAATGGGCTCTACCTCAAGAAGTACTTTGCTTAGGTTACGACCAAGTAATGGGTTCTTTGTATATTTTGTATTTTTGTACATATTTCTATCATGCGTTTTTGTGATATCGACACTTTTTTGATCTGCTTTGGTAGGTGTTAATGGATGACTTGGTCTATTTTGGATTCACTCATGGTGCTAGTTGGCACACTCGGAATCTTACTTCCGCAGCTTGGGTGATTTATTATCCAACCGGTCTGTTAATGGTGTCAAGGGGAGTATGTATTGGTTCTGCGTCAAATAATATTGCCGAATATACTACAGTCATTAATTTACTATCTGAAGCTATCTCTTATGGAATTGATTTGTTGGTAGTGTATCTTGACTCACAACTGGTGGTGTCACAATTGAATAACATTTATCGGGTTTGGGATCCTTATTTATATCACCAATTTTTGAGAGTGAGGGTGTTGCAAAGATCATTTGTTTTCATTACTTATTTTCACATTCCACGATCTAACAATTCATTAGCGGATTCTATAACTAATCAAGCATTAGATTGGCATATCATTCATTCATCAAGATAAAAACAAGCATAAAAAATCTAGAACTATATATATATATATATATATATATATATATATATATATATATATATATATATATATATATATATATATATATATCATAAAATCACCCGTGTGTACATAAAGTGTTTCAAAAATAACACACAAAATCGGGATTAAATGCCCATAATCATGTCCAGTATATCTAATGATGTGGCTCAGGATGAGCGGCTAAGTAGGTGACTACAGCTTTGGCAACACGCCAAAAAATGCGAACCCAATCCCGTGGCACTCCTACCATGTAGCACTGCATATCCTCAGGTAGGTCTTCTATGGCCTCTATCGGTACCTGGTGAGTCAATCTCACCAAGTTTCGTTGGACTGCATATAAGACCCTCTCTGTCTCTATAGCCACCTCTTCAGCATCTCCTCCACGATGCCTGTGTCACAGAAATCTGTTTGGTTGTACCAGACCCACATATGGAACATGATCATTATGTCAGTATTTTAATCCCATAAAAATTATATTTAAGTTCATTTTTATATTTAAAAAACATAAAAAAAAATCTTGAAAATTGATAAAACTTAAAAAATGGTTGCCTATCTCTCCCCATGCTACGTTTGGTGGCAGCACGAAATCTAGATCTCCTCTGAAATCCATGCCATCATAGGGATAGTCGTCGACACCGATGATTTGATGTTCCCACTAGGAGAAGAACTCATCATCGAAAGCAGTCCTCATAAAGTCTCCGCCTCCTAGTTGTTTCATCAGGTCGGCCCACCTACCCATCTGAGGATCTCGGGGGCTACTGATAGAAACTAATACTCTGGGACGTAGCCCTGGAACCTTATCGAAGAAGAAGGAGCACAACATGGTACCATATCCAAATTTTTTTGTCTGTCCTTTCTAAGTGGAGGACAACTGGCTCTTCATGTTGGTAAGAAGAGGTGTACACCAATCAAAAATTGTAGTGAGACACTCCACGGCCAAGCTCATGGACAGGCATGACACTTGGTGCAATGAGGCTGATCCATTTATCCTGGCTATGGTGAACAGTAAGATCCTCAGGGACAAACTCTCTACATGTTTTATTGGAATCTAGCTTCCAATTTTCCCAGGATGCCCCAGACAATATATATGTATGTAGTCTTCCACTAAAAGACTACCTCAAATTTGGCTAGTCGAATGTACAACTTCTCCTCTCTAGGAGAGACCAGTGATCAAGTAAATATGTTCTACCTCTATCCTCAAAATCTTTTGATCAATCATAAAAGCATCATCTTCAATACTCCAGTAGTGGATCAACATTTCAAGCAAGCGGGTGTTGGCCTTCATATCTGGCATTTTGAAAATTTGAATAAACAGCATCCCCTCAATGCATCTTAGGTTTTCTAATCATTCATAACTTCATTATCAATGGTAGTATGCTCCCTCTCTCTCTAGGTGATTGTCATCCTGAAAGAAAATTGATTTCAAACCATTAGTTTTTGTGTTTAAATTTCAAACCGCGTATATGCGGCTCCCTTTCATACACAGTCACATTGAGGGCCTGCATGTATGTGGGTTTATAATATGCAACCCGCGTATACGCCACATTGAATTTTTTAACATAAATTCCGATGGTAAAATCTTAATAAAAATTTCTAAAAACAATCATAAAGTAATGCAAGCTAGAATTGGGGGTTACCTGATGATTTTTATCCATTTTGAATAGTCCAATTCTTTGGGGGGTAAGTTTTCTCTTTTTTCTCGACAGCTTTTGCTCTCAACACAAATGGTACAAATGGTGAGTCAAAAAGTCATTTTATAAGCTTTGAAAATGTCAAATTTTTTCAAAACTTGATTATTTTCATCTCATGAATCTTTTAACTTGTGAGCTTGGATTGTCAAGAATAGGTTGTTTTTTCAGGACATTTTGGACACTTTTTCGAAAATTTCACATTGGTTCCATGACTGCTGACCTGTCATGGCATGTATCATTTACTCACGGGCATATAGGTTAGGGAAACCATTTTTTTGTTGCATTTTGCATACTAGCCTCCATTTGTCAATACACTTGCCATAGGGTCAACCCCATCGTGTTATGGTTAGTCAACCATGTTCACTCACCGATTTTTAATCATGACATGATGGTAGAGCCATCCTTTACATGGGCATCGTAGTTAGCACCTCACTGACATTGGTTGCCCTTGCTATTTTATTGAGTAGGATCGAGAGTCCTCTCTACTCTCGCCATGACTTACGCGTTAAAGACTCATTCCTCTTTGCTTCTTCGCTTCGTTTTGGCCTTATACCCTAGAGGCTCCTTTGTGTTGAGTTGTACTACTGCATTGCATTTTGACCATTTGCACCTTTTGGCCTTGAGCCGACTTCACTTTGACTCGTGTTTAAGCCACTTTTTGACCATGTCTTCTGCAAACTCAAACTTGCAATCCCTTATCTTCTGCAACTTGACACACCCTCAGACCCGTGGAAGGAACATCCCTTTGTGTGTCCTTAACCAGCTCCGCCTCCCTGCATTGAGCATAGGAATGTTCCCATCCTAGGAACTAGATCATCTGTTTCACTGACACTCGTTCTTTCCACTGTAATATAACATTCTTTTATTATTTTTCCAACTTAAAGAAAATGACAAAAAAAATTACATATTCCAAAAAAGAGGAGAAACGAGACAACATTTCCATATAATTTTGGTAGCTACGGTCAGTTGTGTAACCCTTGAACAAAGCACTCAAAAGAAATTCTCTCCTCCATTTGGGCGGGATTTAGTTTGACTTAGGTATGCCTTAACCTTGTTATTGAGTCAGCTCTCCTCCGATTGGTTATCTCTTCCAATCATATGGAGAGTTTGTTCGTGCCTCCTGCATGAAAAACTTATACAGAGTTATCATATGCTGCCACATGGTCGTCATTGAGTCGTGCTTTTGTTCAAGGGAAGTAAGCCTGAGTCGGCCTCTCTGCGGTGTCTCTTCACGTATTTTTCAGTCGGCCATCCCTGGTTGTCAGTGTCTTTTCTATCATCACATCAGTTATATTGGTCCTTTACCGTGCCAGTTTGAGAAAGTCTCCATTGACTTCTTGTTGGCAGGTCTTGTCCTTATTGACGATGACATATTGCTCTGAGGATAGGCCTAGAGCCGCACCCTGGCCCTATTTTCATTATCGATAGGTCACTTTGTGCTCAACATCGATTAGTATCATGGGTCTTTGACTGAGTGGTTTGCCTTGTGTTTGACATCATCTTTCATTATCACACATTGGGATTCGTACAATGCCTTGGTTTCCATTTGACCCTATTGGTGGAGTCCTGGCCTCTGTGTCAGCTTTCATTATTGGTTGGTTTAGATGGTTTCTATCGTGCACTAACTACATCTTGTGTACACCGGAAACATGCTATGGTCGGATTACTACATCTTTTTTCGTATGATTCCTTCCACATTATTGGCTTCTGGGTTACAGTCACACTAGATTGATGAAGGATGCCTTAATGCCTTCCTTCTAGTGGATATTTCCCTATTGACTATGACTAATTGTTTTGGGGCAAAGGTCTAGAATCTATTTGGCAGTACCTTGGCGTTTGTAGTCATCAGTGGCAGATCCTTCGCTATCGACAGTGCGAAACCATCATTGTCTCCTGATTAATAGATTCTTCCAAGTGTTCGACTTTAACTCATATATTCACACTTGTTAGATTGTACTAGGTACCTTGACTCTCATTATCATTATTGGTGAGTAGTCTCGTGTTTGTTAATGATATACATCAATGACCGGTAATCAAATTATTTCTCGCATGGTCAACATCAGATCATTTATTTCCATTGTGTAGAAATGTACCACGACGCTCAGTGAAGACCTCGGGTTGCATCAACATTTTTTGTTTCACTTGTCAGTTGTTCCTGTTGCTGCTAGTTGACACCATTCCACATTATATGTTGCATTCCTTCCCAGTGATATCCTATATGCTGGCATCCGAGTTGTGATGTAGTATCATCTTATTGTATCATGTTCATTTGGTAAATGGGTTTAGTTTTTGACATCAGTGAACAGCCTCATCTTTCAGCGTCATTGGTCATCTTCTTATATGTGATATTTAGACATGTACTTGTTCGATCATGATCAGATGATCTGTTAGGTACTTTCAGTTCTTTATACTTGTATACATAGTGGATTCGCTTGTACTTGATATGCGAACATGCTGTAATTTCTCTAAGCATGGGTATGCCCACCTTAGACAGTTGTTTCTTTCTGATCTTCTTTTGCTGGCTTGGCAGGTTGAAATCTGGTGAAGTCCTTCTCCGTTTTTGATAGGTTTCCTTTCCATATACTTAATACATTTTGGCCATCATGTACCCCTTCTGACCTCATATATTAGGGGGCATCTGTTATAGCTCCAAATATCACCCTTTGTATTTGTGAAACTTGTTTTATGGCCTAGGGAAACCCCTCCTTCCAGACTTGGTCCAAATATGTTAGAAAAAGTGTTTACTCCCTGTACGGTAGTTTTCCCTGTGTTAAAAGCATGAACACGTGGGCCAGTCTATACCCAACCTGCGTATATGTGTTAAAACACTTTAAAAAAAAAATCCTTAACTATGGGTGGAGATCATGGGTTTTACCTATTGATTACCTATTATTTCCCGTGGTCCAATTGTTTCCAACCAATTCCCAACTAAAAAACTAATTTGGGAGAAGTATAAAAAGACTTCAATGGGAAGGCCTTAAGGAGGAGAGAAATGATAGAATTACTATACTAAGATTATCCCATCATCAAGTCTAAAAAATCCCTGTGCTTCAAGCACTTCCCCAAGTTCAGGAAACCCTTGTTTCCTTGAGTTTTGATATTCTCTCACATGCTTGGAGATATCATTGTATTGGCTATGGAAGGAGGCTGTTGAAGAGTGGGACTGAACGAACCTAGAGGACAGTTCCACTTGAAGCCAGAAGAGGAAGACTCAGGTGAACTCTTTCCATGTTTTATTATAGTTTTCCACAATAAAAAGAAATGATGTCTTGTTCCTGATATCAACTTTTTTTCTGCATATCATGTTAATGTTATGGTTTATATATGAGTGACTATTTCAATGTATAACTAACCATCTACTTATATGATATAAAGTTGATTTCACTATAATGATTTATCTATATGTTGCTATGTGTATTAGAATTGGTTGATTTTCAAGTTCGAATATCATTAGGAGTTGCAGAGGGTTTGAACCCTAGCTGGAACTACCCAAATGAAGGGCAACCGATTATGTTCATCCTCACATAGTTAGTTTGTTTAAGCATGTTTCCTGAGTTGAATGCTTGTTTCTTGTTGTACATTACTCCTGCTCTGCTAGGGTTCTGACCTAAAGCCCTAGGGGACTTATTCCCTCAACACTCCCTAAAACTCCATGGCACCTGGCATATCTTAGCATGTTGCCCTGGCATTCTAGAATTCCTTGGCACTTCCTAGCATACCTTGTCACTCCCTCCCTCACCTAAAACTCACTGAGACTTCCTGTCACATGCCCTTATTCATTCATTTCCATGCATTTGAAACTAGCTCTCCCTTGTGTTTCTGCGACACTCCCTAACACTCCTTGGCATGCATTGACACACCCTAGCACTTGGCACATCTTTCCAAATCGTTGCCCTAACCTCTAACATGCCTTAGCATTTGAAAGAATATCTTGTAACTCCCTCGGCACACATGGAATTCAATGACACTTCCTGTCACAAAATCTTATTCATTAATTTCCATGCATTATTTTGACTTAGTGGTCCATTGTGTTTCCTTGGCACTTTGTAACACTTCCTAGCACGTGTTGGCACACCTTGGAACCTGGCACATCTTGGTCAGATGTTGCACTGGCACTCTAACATGCCTTAGCACTGCCTAGCATACCATGTCACTCCCTCTGTAACACACATGGAACTCGCTACACTCCCTTTCACACACTCTTATTCATCCATTTCCATGCATTTTGACCTAGTGCTCCCTTGTGTTTCCCTACCACTCGCTAACACTCCTTAGCACAGATTGGCACACCTTTGAACTAGTACATCTTGGCATGCTTCCCTCACCATAGCATGCCATGGTACTGCCTAGCATACCTTGTCAATCCCTCCTTACCACACTAGGAACTCACCAAAACTCCCTATCACACACTCTTATTCATTTATTTCCATGTCATTTAAACTAATACTCCCTTATGTTTCCTGGCACTCACTTGTAACACCCTCCTCCCACATCTACCCAAGAAACTAACCAACTGGGGGAAACATGCGATGAGAGGCCAGTATGATATTATTCAACCTCCTAAGTCACGTTAAGGAAGTGAAACTAATGGAAACACACCATGCAGACATTAACCATTAGCTACAAGACCCTCAGGAACCAATCCAATAGTCTATACAACTTATCTTGGGGTCCCACTAAACTAATTTTGGAAAACTTAAGGCTCAGTCGTTATAGGCATGAGGGTGACTAGAAACCAAAATTTGCTTTCATAGGCTTGCCTGCTAGCGACCAGAGACCAAAATTGTCAGTGTTATGCCAATGACTCCAGGATTTGAGCCACTTTTTCAGGCCCAGAACCTTGGTCATTGCCTAGAATTGAACCATCTCTACAAATCAGTAAAAGAACATGGAAATGACAATGCTAAAGAAAATACTTGTTCAATACCTTGACTGGACCCCTACTAGCCATGACAAGCATTTCGTCAAACATATTGAAAATGTGTAATCTACAGGTGTAATTCACAGTTTTGAGCATAGGGGTCTCATACTTAGCTGAGAATTCCTAAGAACCATTGATGCCTCAGCACATCAACTACCATTCCGTATATTAGGTCATAGATACATTGACCATTCAATTGTAAGTAAAAACGTGATGAGAGCCACACATGGATGCTGTCATTAACACATACATAACCAACATACTAACAACAAAAAATACTCATGAAGGTACAATCATATAGACCACATATAATCCATCAAAATGCTCATAGAAATAAAAGGTGAAATAACATTTCATTAATGATGCAAAATCCAAACCCATGATGGGGCTTCCACGTTCCACCTGGCTGTAGAATGGATGGGCCAAATCTCTATTCAACCATTCACGTTCATGACATATTCCAAGCATTAATGTGCGATCTCATATGACACATCAATAAAAAACCATCCAGCTCAACCCATCAAACAATGATTCCACCTCATGGTCGGACATCACAAAACCATCATTAGATCGGTCTCTATCCCAGCCATCCAGGGCTCCAAAGCATTTTTCCAACCAAGGCTCTAGGACTAGTAACTCAACCCACAAATTTTACTTGGTTCCAAAGCATTTTTCCAACCAAGGCTCCAGGACTAGTAATTCAACCCACCAAGGGCTCCACAGAATTTGTCCAACCAAGCCTACGAGACTAGTAACTCAACCCAAGCTGAGAAGGGGGCTTAGAAATTAATTTCATAGGGTCTATGGGACTTAAAGGGAAGGTACCAATAGAAATTGATAGGGGAACCCTCAATAGTGGTGATAAGGGGATTAGGAGTCCAATTATCACAAACCATAAGCCCTTAACCTATAACCAGTAAATTACCTGTCCCCTTAACCCCTAATCCATAATCCCTTAACCCCTACACTCACAACTCATAACCCATAAACCCCTTGACTCATTAAATCTTAAGACACTAACACCTAACATATAATCCATGAACCTCCTAAGCCATAACTCCTTATCCTCTTAACCTATGACCCTTAACCTCTAACCCTTCACTACCAAAACACCTTAGCTTCTAACCCCTTAACCCCTTAACCACTAACACCTAAATCCCCTAAATATTAAGTCCTTAACTGCTAAACTCAATTGTGTCAATGTATAATAATATACATAATAGAAAATAAAATGATATTATCCACAACAATGCTTGAAATATCCTTAAATTAGCCATGAGTGGTGAGTTAGGGGGTGAATGCGGGGCACTATTAAAGTTACATCATGTTTAAATTCCTTTTACATTGTGAGGTTTTTCTCCAATAGGGTTGAAGCATCATCACAAGGAAGCATGACACATTTTTGTGGGGGAGCGATTAAATTCGTAACACAATTCAAGTGATTTACACCTCCAATGTAAATGAAATCATTTTATATTTTTGTCAGGTTTTTAGAGAGGTTTTTTGTAGAAAATACATTCAATGTACTTAGACTTCATATTTTTAGAGCCTCAACCCTAACATGGATTTGTATTGGGAACAATTCATGCAAATGAAAGGGGGCCTTTTTGATTAACCACATATGCAGAAGAGCACCAGATGCTACCCTTCAGATCCCCCTTGGTGTGTTCAAAGTGGGTTTACATTCGCGTCAAGTTGAAACTAATCATAATGACCTTCCTCTTATTAATAACATCTGCTATATTTTCCATATATACGAGATAGAATTGAAGGATCACCTCATCTTTAGATGCCTCCATTTATTATGAGATTCAAGGAATGTTCTATTGTCTTTATCAACATTTGAATGGGTCGTTATCTACATTCTTTAAATACACATCTAGAAATTTTTATGAGGGAGGCCCTTTGATTTAGATCTTTATATAAGGCCTTATGTGGCATTCCATTCCAAGGGGGTCACCTCCTTCCATGTTTCCTTGCCTACTTAGGACCAAATTGACAAACCAAGATTCAAACTTCTTCAACTACCAAATTAATGAGGCATTGTACCTCTTCTTGAACTTGACCACAATGAGACATATTTCTTCAGAGATAATTTGATGATTTCCAACCATAAATCACAAGTTGGATGTCATGGGATATGTTACCCCATTTTCTATTTGGGCTTTTAGAGGATATTTTAAAATTTTGATTGTGTTAAAATTGACAAATAGGGCCAAATTCCACTTTGGGATATCTCATTTGATGGAGATGATGATTGCATTAAATTCGTCTTTTGGAGAGGACCAAAATTGATATAAATATCATCTCATTTAGACAAGCAAAAGTGTGATTTTGAGTTTATGCCCACACTTGTACATTTTTTTCAGGTCAGTTACATCAACATGTAGGCTCAAGAAGCCCAATGGATGTGTCCCTTCACCCACAATGAATTGTATAAATACAAGTGTCCTCACACCTCATTCGGTATCATCATCACTCACATATTCTTCTCTCCCCTTCTCTCATTGGTTTGTACAATTATTAGGCAACTTGTCTCTCACACACATGTGGCAAGAAGAACGTGTTTTCTGGGCTGAATTGCATGAACAAAATTTCAGGAACTAAACCAAGTTTGACCAACGTTGACAAAAGATTTATTGACGAGCTTTGACTATGATTTTTGGAGGATCTTTTCTGTCTCTTTAGGTGGCATTTCTGGGCAGAAAATTCGAGGGAATATGGTCAATTTGACCAACACTGACTTCATGGTTGATTGCAGTTTGACCACAGAAAATTATAACAATTTTTCTCTCTCCTTTCACCGAGTTTGACTGGGGAAGTCCGAGCTATTTTGAGGATGATTTATTGTTAATTTGAACAATGTTGACTTTCCGGTTAGGGTTGAAGTTTGACTAGTTAAATTGACATGATTGTTTTGACTTTGAATTGGGAAAGTCAATTTGACTTTTGTACTCTATCTCTCTCTCTGTTGAACTTTTGATATAATAATAAGAAGAATTGATCAAAGGATTTTCCCAACATTGGGGTTTTTCCCTGGCATCCACCAAATTTGGCGTCCTCTTGTCTTGGTTTGTCTTTTGAATATTGTCTTATGTTCTATCTTCTTTTATTGTCAATGTGATTAATGGTTAATGTGATTTTTACTAGAAATCTAAATTGAAATTGCTATTGGTTTGCTTAAGGAACATTGAAGTAATTGTGCTAAGCATATAACATACCATTATTAACTAAAATTAATATATTGTCATCTCAACCCCTACGATTCCTATCACATTGATCATTTTACATATAAGGTTTACGAATCTATATGTAATTCATGGATGTATCATGGGTTTGATCACACATTGCCTTAGCCATCTAGGACACCAGGTGTAGAAAGAGGTTCCTTTAGCTACCACATTTAGCTAGATATGTATGATACATGTGCATATGATATTATGTCCAATGTGTACTATTTTTACTGTGTTCACTTAAACTGTTATGCAACCAACTCACAAAATATAAGAAAAGATAGATGAACACCTTCAAAATCAGCATCTTTGAGGGGGCAACCTCCTTTACATTACACAAATGAACAATTATTGGATGATAAAAATGACAAAACCTCCTTTATATGTATAGGAGTCTAAGGGGTCACAATATAATCAAAGCTGACATAACAATAATAATATAAGGGCACAACTGTAATAATAATAGTGGGCTTCCATGGGGCACAATAATAACAATTTAGGGGCAATAGGAGCACAACAATAGTAACGGGGGAATCACTAGTATTATAGGGACCTAACATAAAAACTCTGTTCTAACTCTTGATGCTTTGGCTATAAGTTTTAATCTGAGTTGTTCCATGGTGTTTCATAATTTTGCTTAGATAAGTGTGTCATCTTGATTGTTTGGGTATATTCTTGGTGATTTGAGTAGGTGCTATAAATTGATTTTATTGTACCCCTTATTTCCTTTAGTCAAAATTTATCCCATGTCTCTCTTAAAAACACATGTGAAGGCCTTCTAAGCTATGACTAGCTTCTAATAAGGGTAATTTTAAGCTCTACATGAACTTCCTCAAAAATAATGGGCTACCTATAACTATTTAAGTTTATTGATAATATTATTTATAGATTTAAACATATTTTTCACATTTTTCACCCCCTTAAAGATTAATAAATATTTCCCTTATGTGTAAAGCTCATGCCCATTTTCCCTCCTTATATAAACATACTTACCTATATTAGAAACAACTCATATGCCCTAATTAGACTAACATTATTACTTATCTTAAACATCATTAGATATAACTTCCATGTGAGATGACCTCCTTTTTCTCAAATAAAAATAAAACTTAATGAAAACCTAAGCGACCATAGCTATTGCTTTATAAGATTTTACTACCTATTCAAATGTAATTTGGTAGCTACTCTAAAATCTAAATGGCTTTATACAAATTTATTTTCCAGCCACACTTTTTGATAGAGGATTTCAAAGATCAGACTCATTCATAGAACGATCAAATATCATCAAGGTAGATGAAAGGTACTAATATGGCTTTCCCGTAAACTATACAAATTATTTTTCCGTAGCACTTTCTGATAGAGGATCTCAAAGATTAGATTCATTCATAGAAGAGTAGAATATCATCAAGGGAGATGAAAGGTACTCATACAGCTTTCTCGTAAACTTTTACTCAGGTTTCTATTTACATGGTCCCTACACGGTCCCTATACGGACCTTCCGTTTGAGAATAACAGTCCTTAAACTAACAGATTTGTGGGCATCTGGTCATTTCGTTAAATTGGAAAATCTTGGCCTATCTTTTATTGATGGTAGAGATTTTGTAGTCCTTCAATGATTACTGACGTGCCTTTTTGTTTCCTAAAATTAGCTTCTCATATAGATGACTATGATATTTGTCTTACCTTTGGTTAATTAGGCAGCCTTCACGAGACACTACAACAGTTGAATCACAAGTAACTCGCCAGGATGCAAAGGACAGAAACCAGCTAAAAAATAATCTAAGGCAACATCTGTAAGAATACAGGTACTAGTTATCCATACATTAAAATGAATAGCATGCTCTGGTCCTCAATGCTTGTTATCACCTTTTGTCTGATTTCTATTTGTCGATATATCGGAAACAAGACTTGTGAGATAACAACCAAAACAAAGCAAGTGACCAAGTGTTCTAGAGTCTCACAGAGCTCCAATCACTACGATATATCTTGATCGACACCTCTATTTGGATTTTGCAGTATAGAGATACAAATCATGGGTATATATTACTGTAAATTGGACAAAGAAGTAATGCTTGAATGTGATACAATAAGATGCCCCATAGTCAGAAGTTGGAAGTTGACGAAGTGTGGCCACTATAAATATGATATCATTTAGTAAAGTGCCTCAGGCAAGGTTTAATTATCTTGATTAATGATTCGCTTCCTGTACACGAAAAATAGGTCTTGAAGAATAGGATATGGCATCAGTGGTTGTAATTATCTTTCCCCCAGAGGAGATTTTGTTATGTACTACATATGAATGGGATGAATTTTACAACTTGCATTGTTCAAAATAATTTTCAATTTGATAAATCATGCTATGTAACTTAAAGATTGAGATAACTAAATGGTAAAGGGGAACACATTTTACAACGTATTTCACACTACAAGATATGATTAAATATTCTTCTGGCTTGCAATCTGTTCTCCCTTGTTTCAATTGATTTAAAAAGTTGTCACAAAGGAGAACATGTATAGAGGGCCTAATGATGACCATATCGAGTTCAAAACTCTCCATCATCTGTCGGGCCTTAAAATAAGTGAATCTTAAAATGTTTACTCAATACAATTCAAAATCCTCCATTAGTGTGTCAATTATATACACATACACCAACAACTACATGTAGAAAACAAAAGCAAGATCCATAAGGGTCACAATGGGCATGGTTGTGTCTTTGAGTGTCCTCCCATTGACAAGGCTAGGTCATATGCTCTCTTATCTACCAATTTGCATTTTATGAAGACCATTTTTCAGTTTTATTCATTTTCATAGTTTGTTTTTTTCAAAATGATTGTTTTTTTTACCATCTAGGCAGAGTCGAGGTTCGGATGGAATAATGTCCATCAGTCAAAATTGTGGAAGGCTAAGTCGAGTCAAAATTCTCATTTCTATAGTTTATTTCCCATGGTGACTCTCACCCCAAACCCTTCCTCATAAAATTTGAAGTCAAAATGCCCATTGATATAGTTTATTTCCCATCCTTGGCCAAAAACCCACCAATACCCAGGAAGGGTTTGACCTGGTTCAGACTTTTGAAATTCAAACCCCAAGGAGCCCAACCTCAGCTACAATTGCAAAACTAAACCTACTGGAATGAAGATGTGTAACCTCCTGGAAACTGCCCCAAATCACTGAGATGATCTCTCCTATGAATCTCCTCCCTTCCTAGCTTTGAATCTAGCTTGTAGCTCTTCCCCTCAAGACCCACATATTTCCTAGATTGGCTCTTTGCACTATCCCCCAAGCCTGGAATTCGAACCACCTATTTATTGTCCTCTCCTACTCTAGAAGTCCTCTTGAATGCTGAACCAAGGGTGATCTTCGAATTCCCTGATTTCTCCACCTAATGGCTGGCTCAATGTAGCTCTTTCCTCAACTGTGTATTCTCTACTGCTGACCCAAAAATACGCACTTCCTGGTGATGGCAGAATGGATGTGTTGTATATGCTTCCCTAAAATCCTTCAATTTTATGGAACTTACTTCTTAGGGTGGCACTCGAAGTCCCCTGAAGGTGATGTTGAATCTCCCGCTTGAGAGATTCGTGGCTGAATAGCCTGTTGACTGGGCTAAGTAGCTCAGGAAAACAATCAAGTAAAATTTGATATGCAAGATGAATGAATGAGCAAGTGAGAGGCTCCTCCTCCTTATCACTTTGTGGGCCTCCCTTTGCCTCATATGGGCTCCTCCAATAGTTATATGACTAACCTCCAGGAAATTCGAATTGCATAGTACACATTCCCACGTGGGTGGCCCCCACCTTCCACTAGCAAACTAGTCTAGCCGTATTTTCTCCTAAGTCCCTAAGTCAAAAATGCATGGGTCCTTTTCCTTGGAAAAATTGTGGAAAATTGTGTAGAGATAAGCTTGTTACAAATGATTTTGGGAAGGGACATGACAATCATCCCCTCCCAAATGTTGCTTTCTCTCAAGCAACTTTAGATCTAGGTGCTCCAAAATGTGTTCACCCTCCCAGGTGGCATCCTCATCTGGCAAGTTCTTCTAGTGTACCAAGAACTCCTTGATGGTCCTGCTCCTCAGCTTCCTCTCTCTCCTCTTCAAAATGGGCTCAGGCTCCAAAACCAAGTGGATCTCATCATCAAATGGGGGTAACTCTACTGCTACTGTCACCTGTTGCCCCAACACCTTTTTAAGGCATGAGAAATGGAGTATATTGTGAATTTTTCCCCCCGGAGGAAGCTTCATCTCGTAGGCCACCCCCAACTCACCTGACTACCTTGTATGGCCCATAAAAATGGGGTTGTAGCTTCTCAGCCAACCTTTCCTTCAACGTGGACTCCTTGTATGGTTGTAATTAGAGATACACCAAATCCCCCTCCTTGAAATGTCTCTCATACCAGTGCCGATTTGTGTACACCTTCTGTTGGTTTTGTGCTGTCACTAAGTTATCCTTGAGAGCCTTGAGGATGTCTTGGTTGTCTTAGATCCAATATTTTTCCCTTGGGGCCCAAATTTCTCTAAAAACAACATCAACCAAAGATAATGCATTATAACCATACAAGGCATGGAAAGGACAAGGACTGTTGCGATTAGTCTTCACCCGAAACCTATTACCCACCATATACTATTAGAACTTGGCCAACATATGAATCATGGTCAACATCTCTTTGTCATATATAGAATATGACTGCTCATGGGGTAAGAGCTTCCAACTCTTGAAAGCAATGTGGTGCCCATATTGAGATAGTACTGCTCCAAATCCCTCTCTGTATGCATCACACTCCTGGTGAAGGGTTGGGAGAAGTTTGGAAGTGTTAAATCTGGACAACTACTCATCACCTCCTTGAGATGATTAAAAGTTGCCTGTGCCCCATCTTTCCATGCAAAAGCCCACCTCTTGGTCAAATTTGTCAAGGGAGCTTCCAACTGCGAAAACCCCTTGACGAAACTTCTGGTAATAAGTGCAAATTCCCAAGAAGCCCCTCAACGATGTCACATCTCTAGGTACTGGCCAATCATGGATGGCTCTTATCTTCTCCTCGTGGACCTTCACCCCATCTGCACCAATGATATGTCCTAAGTAGAGCATCTTTGTTAGGCCATACTCACACTTGAACAGTTTGGCATAAAACTGTTGCTCCTCCAAAATATGCAGCACCTCCTCCAAGTGCTGGGGATGCTCCTCCCAAGTCCTATTTTAAATCAAGATATCATCGAAGAAAACCATCAAAAATCTCCTCAACTTCCTCTAGAACACATGGTTCATACATGACTAAAAAGTATTCAGGGCGATGGTCAACCCATGACTAGGAACTCGAAGTGCCCATAATTGCACCGAAAAGTTGTCTTGGGGATGTCCTGATCCCTCACCTTGATTTGGTGGTACCCCAAACATAGATCTATCTTATAGAAGTACTTGGATCCTCTAAGCTCATCGATCAACTCATTGATTTGGGGGATGGGGTACTGGTTCTTTAGTTTCTTCCTGTTGAGAGCCTAGTAGTCAATGCACATGCGCAAGGTTCCATCCTTCTTCTTCAACAACACTACTGAAGAAGAAAAAGTACTGGAACTTGGTCTGATATGGCCCAATTCCAACAACTCTTTTATGGCCCTCTCAATCTCATCCTTATAGGCTTGAGGATGCCTATAACGAGTATTGATCACTGCTTGTGCACCCAACTCCAGCTCAATGGTGTGCTTGAATCCCTTGTCTAGCAGCTGCCCTGGTGGAATATCTCGAAACACCACTGCATACTTGTCAAACAAGGCCTCTTTGTCTGGAGGTGGTGGCTGGAGCTATACTCCAACCTATGAAACCCTCAGCTCCACTACCCATGCTATGTCCCCATGTCATAGATCTACCTCCATCTTATGCGCTGAGACTGTCTAGGGTGGATATGAATCCATGCCTCTAAGGACCACCGATTTACCATCCCTCTCAGTGAACTCCATCTCCAGTTTCTTCCAATCAATAGTGATTCACCCAAGAGAGTACAACCACTAGACACCATCACCACATTGGTGTTTGGCACGTTGACCACAAAGAAATGGTCCGTCATAGAGTAGTTCCCCATAACTACTATCAAGGCAGGAACATACTGAGTGCACTGCATGGTATGATCACCTGGTACTAGGACTGAAAATCCCTTAAACTCGGTTGTGGTGAGGCCCCTCCTCTGAACCAACTGGGCATCTATGAAGTTGTGGGTAATGCATTGTCAACTAAGACTGACCCCCGCTGTCCCTATATAGTGCCTCTAATCCTCAATCTGAAGAACTTGGGGACCATGCATAAAGAACCAAGGACTCTCTCGGATGGGGCAAAGGATGACCCTCCCTATGGAGGTGCTGGTGGTGGTCCTCTATTTTCTAGACTCTCACCATCTCCCATACCACACTCTTATTCCATCTCATCCTCCTAGTCACTATCTAAAAAGACCTCAATATAATGTGCTTTGCTAGCCGTGCAACGATGGCCTTGTGCCCAGGGCTCTTGGCAAGTGAAGCACAACTTCCTCCTCCTAAGGTCCTTCCACGTCTCGTCATCTAGCTGCCCCCATCTTTGGGTGGTTATCTGAGGTGGGGGTATAGTGTCATGCCCCTTCTGGGGAAAAGGGGTTCATGTAGGAAAAGGTGCTCTGGTCTTCTGGATGGCCCCCTACAAATCTCTGGTGCACATAACTACCTCCTACAACATGGAGGGTCTGCATGACTTCACCAATCCATGCAGGGGCTCAAGTAAACCCTATATGAAGGTACATACCCTTCGATCATCCGGTAGGTCTGGGAACATCATTGAAACTCACATAAACTCTAAAATGTACTGCTTTAGGTTGCTTGTCTGGCGAAGTTGGGTTAGCTCCCTGAAATGGGGCTTTGGATCGCTATGGTCAAAGTGTTACACCACCCTCTTGGTGAAATCCTCAAATAAAGCCACATTGGCATGCCCTAGGGTGGCCAAACCATGAAACCACTAGTCATGGGCTTCCCCCTCCATGTGCAACATGGCCATCTTGATGGCTTCCAACTCTGTCATCCAGTTGAGCTGGAAATAAGTATCCATCTTGTCAACCTAGGCCCGAGCAGTGCACTTGGTAGTGCCATCAAATGTAGGGAAGTACATCCTCCCTATGGTCCTTTGCAGCTCATAGCTATGCGTGCTTGTCCTCCATAGCCCTTGCTCTTCTCGTTCTGCTTGAGCTTGCATAAATATCTGAAAGGCAGTGCTTCCCTGAAGTTTGCACCCATAGATTACAACTCTCGAAAGTGTTCTCCCATCTGTGAGGGGTCTTCAGCCCCTGCTAGTTCGATTTGTGCCACATACATGAAAGAGGGTAGTGTGGCTTGAGTTGGTCGGCTTGTTAATGGGGGTTATTCTGCCAGTGAAGGGTGATCGAACTATTGAGCGGATCCGAAATTTTGACCAAATAAGAATCCCCTAGAGGTGGTTGTCTCTCGGTTTTACATTTTTATCTCCTCTAGCATTTCTTTTTGGCCCTTTGATAAATCATTCAAAGCCTTCAAGAGGCTATCAAAAGCCATCTGTTCCCTGCTCTTGGGATCTACCATCTCTTCCTCTACTACCACTACTTCCCTCTTGTCCTCTGTGTCTTCAGTGATTTCCAGCTCTCTTTCTCTGCTCCGATACCTTTGCCTCCTGTATGTAATGTTCTGATAGTCCCCTTCTCTCATAGGAGAAGATCCCCACAACTGAGCCAAGACCTAGGCTTTGATACCACTATAATGTTCCTAAATAGGAAATTAAATGATAAACAAAGAAAGCAAACAACCCAACAATCAAAAAAGTGAATTTCACATCAAGCACCCATGAAAACACTGAATATAAAGAACTATTGAGCCATTTTTTTAATTCTTCAAGCAAAAATACATGATAAAATATAATGGTGCTCTTGGGCTTGTCTCTAAGGACAATCATGAAAAAACCCAGGTGAGCAAATGCTAATCTGAAGGCTACCCAACTGCTGCACCAAAATTGATCTGTGCTGCACATAAACTACATAGTTTGCTAGAATCAAAGGGCTAGAATCACTACTTCCCATGCTCAGAAAATTATAATATTTCAACTCCTTGCTCCTTGGCCAAAACCGACCAAAACCGAGGAAGGGTTTGGCCTGGTTCAAACTTTTGAAATTCAACCCCCAAGGAGCCCAACCTCAGTTGCAACTGCAAAACTCAGCCTGTTGGAATGAAGTTGTGTAACCTCTTGGAAATTTCCCTAAATCACTGAGATGATCCCTCCTATGAATCTCCTCCCTTCCCAGTTGTGAATCTAGCCTATAGCTCTTCCCCTCAAGGCCCACGTATTGCCTGGACTAACTCTCCATGTTGTCCTCCAAGCCTGCAATTCGAACCACCTATTTGTTGTCCTCTCCTACTCTAGAAGTCCTCATGTATGCTGATCCAATGGTGACCTTCAAATTACATGGATTTTCCAGCTAATGCCTAGCCCAGTGTAGCTCTTTCCTCAACCGCGTATTCTCTATTGTTGGCACATAAATACGCAATTCCTGGTGATGGATGAATGGATGTGTTGTAGATGCTTCCCAGAACTGCTACAGATGCTATGGAACCACCTTCCTAGGGTGGCACTCAAATTCAAAGTCCCTCGAAGGTAAGGTTGAATCTCTTGCTTGAGAGATTCATGGCTGAGCAACCAGTTGACTCGGCTAAGCAGCTCAAATAAACAATCAAGTAAAATTCGATATGCAAGATGAATGAATGAGCAAGTGAGAGGTTCCTCCTCCTTATGACTTCGTGGGCCTTCCTTTGCCTCATGTGGACCTCTCCAATAGCTATACAAATTCCCTCCAAGGAATTTGAATTGCCTAGTATGCCTTCCCACTTGGGTGGCCCCCACCTTCCACTAGCGAACTAATCTAGCCGTATTTTCTTCTAAGTCCCTAAGTCAAAACTGCTTGGGTCCTTTTCCTTGGCAATGTTGACACCTAATCCGAAACGGATGGGTGAACTGGACAGTCATCCAGAAGATGAACTGATCCGTTTTATTTGTATATATATATGTATATTACCTAATGAATAAGATCATCAGTTTTCTCTCGCTCATTAATTCTGGAGTTACCCTGGCCTGACATGGTATTAGAGCACAGGTCCCAGAAATAGTAACTCTTGCCTGAGAGCTGCTCAGTCTCTGACATCCGTGGAATACCTGGAGCCTGGCGCTGCCTGGAGACTGCCGTTGCCTGCAAAAGCCTGGAAACACCTTGAATTAGGTAACGTATGACTGTTATGAAGGATTTTTTTCGCTGTTATGAAACGCCTTGTTATGAAACGCCTTGCCTTGACTGTTTTGAACCGTCGTTGATAAATCCCAAACGGATGCATTCATTGTCCTTTATTTGCTTCTATTATTTCCTTCACTGCAAATGACGATAGTGGGGCTGTTCTGCTCAGTTGAATCGACAAATTGGTTGGTGTATAGAATTTCAAGATCGAATTTATGTTGCTTCTGGTTATGATATGTTTAAATAAAACCTATCATTAATGCTTAAATTAAACTTTACAACGAGACTTAAAGTTTAATTGCCTCAACTCCTCCACCAGAATATCTTTGCTTTACGAATCCATGTGCTCGGGATTACAAGAACTCTTTTAAGGCTGACTGATAAAGAAAAGGAGTTTGGATTGACAAGATAATTTAACGGTGTGAGGTTTTTGAGGATTTGCAGCGACATGGAATTTGATCAAAAGCTCGTGCCAGGCTGCATTTAAGGCTTAGTGATTCGTAATTTAGATGGAAAGAGTTAAGTCAAACATAACAGGTCGCATGTAGACAGGACCGAGTGCATTGATTACTCACAGGTGGGTTGCGTGACTATTTAGTTGGATAGCTGATATAAGTTTTGTTTGATGCCCGATTGCTAGTTTTGTCTTTGTTGTTAAGTGCTGCACGGTGTCAAAACGAACTACGGACCATTCCCTTGTAAAGCAATTTTTTGAAATCGATTTTGATATAAAACAGTTTGTTGAAAGACTGCCGCTGCCTGTTGAAAGACTGTCGCTGATGTAAAACAGTGTAGAAAGGATTTTTTGTGATGTAAAACAGTTTGTTGAAAGAAAGAAACCGTGGCCTGAGGACGCCCATTTGTAAAACTCATATTGTATTGGTTAAGAGGATTGATGGTTTCATTTTATTTACATTCATGATTACCGTATGAAATCTTGTCGAAATATGGTTAGCCATCTGATACATATAGCAGAACTGTGAATATTAGTGTTATATATATCTCTGACAACAATATATTACAGTGAAGCGCTCTTTTCCAGTAGCAGAACTTTGAATATTGGGGTTATACATTACAGTGAAGCGCTCTTTTGTAGAGATATATGTAGCAGAATTTAAATGATTTTTCTCCATAACAAAATCATTTTAAAGCAGAGATATACATCGTAATTCTCCATCATTTTTTCAAAGCAGCAGAAGTTTTTTAAGAGTAATTTTTTTCATCAGAAGTATATATCAGCAAAAGTTTTTTTTAACCTTTACAGAATGCATTCAATCATCTCTATGATAGGAATATTTCTCACTGGAAAGGAGAACTATCCTGACTGGTCCCGGATGGTACAGCACACCCTCATTTTCAATGAGCTGTGGAAAGGAGTGTGTGTTGGAGAAGGAGATAGTGACCCAGAAAAGCCTACATCAGACAAAGAACTTGCCATCTGGGAAAACAAGAACAGCAAAGCATATGCACTAATAGCAGCGTTTGTAAATAAGGAGGTGAGTCGTCACCTTACAACATGTACAACTTCCTTTGAAGCTCTACAAAAGCTGAAAGAAATCTATGACTCACATTCTGCACTTGAAGTCGTCCAACTTATGATCAAACTCTTCACTCTTGAACTACAAAATAATGACCCTCTTGCTCTTGCATCTGAAATAAAATCTATAGTGCATGATATCAATTCCACTAAAGTTCAGCTAGATATATCTCTTATTGCTTTTCTCAAGGCACTATATCCTACATACTCCAATTATCTTGAGTCCTTGCAAGCAAATGGAAATCTTAAGGATATAACCTTTGAATCTCTTGTGAAAAAGTTTGCTGAAAGGGAAAAAGCCTTTGGAAAGAAGACAGTCCCTGAATCTTCTGAAGAGACTGTATGCATGGCTAATAAAGAAAAATATCCTGCTCAAGATTCTACAAGAGGAAGAGGTGGACGAAGAGGAAGAGAAAGATACTTCAGAGGCAGGGGGGGCAGACATCCTCAAGGAGAAAAGGCAGATTTACATTGTATTCGCTGCAAAAGAAATGGATCACATGATGCCTCTACATGCAAGCTACCATGGGACAAAATTGAGCAGAGAAGAAACCAACAGAAAGGTAAAAATGATGATACAGACAAAGGTAAAGCACCTGAATCCGCTCACTATGTTGAGGCACAATGTAACATTGGAGTAAATGAAGATTTGTTTAATACTTCACTTGCTTCCTGGAAAAATGACTGGCTGCTTGATTAAGGAGCAACCTGTCACATGACTCATAGAAAAGATTTTTTGAAGATTTCACTGACAATGTTGATGGAGGAGTTTACTTTGCAGATCAGTCAAAAATCAAGCCATCAGGGCTTGGCACAATCAGGCTTAAACTGCCTGGTCTCCCAGACTT
>APFE030479996.1:0-16773 GCA_000404065.3 Pinus taeda | reverse complement strand
GGATTCCATGGAATGTTCGACATCGACTCATTCATTCACATCTCATGGATTGTGCTGGGTACTTTGAGAACCATTGACATTACTGGTGGTTTCTCCCACACTTGTTAACGGTTTACATCATTGACCGGTAATCAAGTGGTTTCTACCATGTTCGACATCGACTCATTCATTCACATGGCTAGAATCGTACCAATTCGGGAACAAAAATGAAGACCCTGGATCTAGTTTCCACCATCCAGGCTGCGAGGAGTTTTGTATTCATTATGTTGTAGACCAATCATAAACAGATGGCTGCGTCCATGTTGTGTCTACACGAGTCTATGATTATGATGTATTATGAAATCATGCTTGTACCAGAATAGTTAGTCCAATAGTTAAAGTTTTGATCTGAGTATGGGAATGCCTACCTCAGCAATGATATGATCTTATACATGTATTTTGTGTTGAAAATTGCAGGTTCCGACCGGGCTCTCCGCAAGATGATCCTCGAAATGATAAAGTACTTCACCCTTCCTATATGACTTAACACCCTTATCTATTACAGGCTTCGTACTTTAGGGGGCAATCTGTTACACTGAAATTTGTCACCATGACTATCTGCAGTTAATATGGCTCCATCAATAGTAATATTATCCTCCTTGTCAAGCCTCATACCTCTGCTCTTCATGTCAAACTTCAAAAAGAGAGAAAGTCACTTAAAAACATGTTTATCTCTGGGTACGCAGGTTCTCTCTACCTTGCCTGCGTGTACGCATCCCAAACACACTGTGCCTGCGTACTTGTACGCTCTGTAAGCCAAAGGATGGGTGCGTACCCCTGTAAAGGTCAAAAGGCGCGAGTTTCATGTTTAAAAAGTTACTTGTGGTCACTTCTAGAGCCTTCTAGAAGAGTTTTTGACGTGTATTGAGCGCCTCCAGATGGTTCATGCACCCCTATGATAGAGGAGCTTATCCCATCAAGAGAGGAGCTACCCCATCCAAAAGAGGGAGTATCCCATTGATGTTGGAACTGAATAACCTCCTCTAGAATACTATAAATACAGGCATTGGACCAAAGGAGGGGAGGTTGAAAGCTGAACATTCTAAAGGGTAAATGCTGCTGGAATTAGGACTTCCATTGTTGACTTGTGAGGAGAGATCACTATCCTTCCTTGTTGCCATATTGGGAGTGGGTGAGCTTGTCAAAGTAGAGGAAATCTCTTGTTGGACCCTGGGAGGAGCTTGCACAACACCAAGGCTCAGGTTGTAATGTTTCCTTTTTTGATTACTTAATACAAATAAGTCCATTCTTCTCAATGATTTGTTAATGAATTATTTCATGTATTCCTTGGTCAATATGATAGATATGCTTTGTTTTATATTGAATATTCAGATGCTATGTAATCGTTTGCTTTGTTAGTGTATGCAGGTCTGAAAGTGAAGGAGGAGCTCATCTGGATCAGCAAGGCTGGACTGCTACAACAAGCGTTGGACCTAAGGTAAGATCGAAAACATTTGAATTCTCGTAAAATGATGTGTATTTAGAGAAGGATAGCTCTTGTTTGGTTTGTTTGTCACTAGAGAGTCTTAGACTCCTAGGGAGGTTAGATTTGTCCGAAAATATAACTCTTTCCGCATGACATGGCTGGAATTCCTCTATCTCACATTTTAAGTTCTTTGAATCAAGTGCATGGACCCACTTGTGTCATGAAGGACATGATATATCTCCTATCTATTAGACTCCTCATAGGAATTTGGTTGGCTACTATGAAACTTTTCAGTGGTATCATCTCTATGACCCTACCGCTCACCAAGTGACTAAGCATCATGATGACTACTAAGATCTATTCTATAAATCCTTTCTGGTGATGACTCTCAACATGTATCCATGGAATGTGCCTCTTTTTCTCTTGTTGTGTTACTTGTTGATGACTCCCAGCTGGCTGTAGTGAACCTTTCCACATCTCCATCTTCTATTGGTACACCTATAAAAAATCCTCTAAGTCCATTATTTCTTGTTATTGAATACTCTATGGGGAGTAGAGGCTGAAGAAATTAATTCATAATCTAGTCCATCCTCTCCTTTGGATGTTTCTTCCAGCCTTCCCTTGCTAGATGAGGTCATCATTGTTGTAAAATTTGGTACATATTTTATACTCACTCATGATTATACTTGTTTCTTGGATGGACGATGGTGACTTACCCCTAGGAGCCATGATATTTGTCGGACTGTGGACACCTATCTTGTGATTTCTATGCATTGTATGATTTTGGTGATGATTACACTTAGCCCTGGGCATGTTGAAGTTGGTATTGGAACCCATTCAGGTTACTTCAGTGCTTTTGTTCACGGGATCCTAGTGGGTGTGCGTTGTTCATTCTCTTGAACTTTAACACCTAAGTTTAATATCTCATTAAAGTAAATGAATTACCAACAACCATATTAAACCACAAAGTAAAATCACTAGTTCCTATAATCATTTGAGACATCAAACCTCTAATTGGTAAATTCTTAGCTCACTACATTCAAGGCTCACTACAATCGGAAATAACATTGTTCTGCCCATGGTACTTAAAATGGTGTGATGATCTACAAACATTAAATATTTTGTAGATACAACTGTCTCCATGAGCAGCCCAAATTATTCCTTGATGCAAGTTCGGAAACTTATTGGTTGCATAGCCGGAAGTCCTGTATCTCACATTTTAGGTTCTTTGGATCAAGTGCATGGACCCACTTGTATCATGAAAGACATGATATACCTCATGTCCATTAGACTCCTCATAGGACTTTGGTTGGTGTTATACGGGAATAGTGTCCACACAGATGCTGTTATTCTCACTAAGATGGGTGGCTATCTTAGAAACAAAAAATCAAAGTCTACTATTGATTCCTTTTATGAAAATAGATGAGAGGAGAACTAAGAGGGCCAACCTGAGTCTTGCGCTCGATTTCCTCTCCTTCTTGATAGAGTTTTTCCGCTTCTTCTTTGTCTGCTCAACTTCAAAAGGACCTGTGGAATCACATCAACATACTAGTATACAAGAAACAAGGATCTAAATTCATAAATAATGCAGGATCAGATGTGCATTAACCATATACATGCATATATAAACAAGTACACAAGAATATGGAAGGAAACAAGAATAGCTTTACTCAGATGAAAAGTAGCAAGAAGATTACAACCATGTGCTCTGACCCAGCATCATCCTCCAGCTAAGAAGCCCTTCTTCACCTCAAGCAAAGCTAAATCACCCAACACTGTGAATGTATACCAGAATACCAACAACACTTCTCTATAAGTTACAAAATTCCAGCCTTTGGATCTCTGTGATGAGGGATCCATATATAGATGATTACAGAGAGATGAGTCATATTTTGGGATCTTGATTAGTGTCTTCTCTCTGATAGTTCTTGCTTCCACTTGGACAATGATGATCTCTTACTCATCCCTGGTCGAAAATGGAGTGGCAAGTGTCAGAGGGGAAGCTTCTGGAAGATTCCATGATCTTCCACCTCGCATTTTTGTCCCTGCCATTTGTCCATTCCTGACCATCGCACCCTACACAGGAGAAAAACAATATGCATCGCACCCTGTACATTGGGAAGGTGATATGCATCGCACCCTCTGCATTGAGCTTTCAGTATGGTCCAGTTTTGACCATTTATGAGCAATTTTTAATGGAGAACTTCTGGGAGATGATGTAATCAGTTGACCTTGTTCCTTTAGGCAGTGAAGCAACACTTTTAGGGACTTAAGAGCCCTCTGTTTATGGACATTTGTAATTGGGGTTGAAATGCCCAAAAATGTCTATAACAGTTGCCCCCTAAAGCATGAGGTCGTTAATCTTTTTTGATGTCGGGTGAAATGCTTTACTATGAGGATCTGAAGTTTCTATGAGATGGGAGGCGACCTGTAATAAGATACAATACAATACATTATTTGACAACATTTTTTCATGATCTAGCTGAGGTGGGAATTCCCATGCTTAGCCTTATAAACTCATTTTCATGTACATAGGACAGATGATCGTTTGTGTGACAGACTGATGATATGGACACATCATCCTTGGATTTGGATGATCATCTGATTGGTAATGATGTACACTAGATGTTTTTATATTCCTGAATATATTGCAACCCAGATGGATGAGACTAGATCCGGGGTCTTCAAAACTCATTCAATCTTCACTTGGAGTACAAGTCGATCCATGTGAAAAATGTTATGGAGTCAAACATGGAAAGACATCACTTGATTACCAGCCAATGATGTAAGTTGTTAACAGGCGCGAGAGGAATCACCAATAATGACAATGACCCTCAAGGTACTACAGTACAATTCACGTGGTGTGAAAAAGGACTTGGCATCAAACACCACGTAAAATCTCTCGGTCAAAGGTCATTGATGTAAACCTGTCGCTGAAAGTGAGAAAATTGCCATTGAGGCATGCAAGCTTCAAAGTACTGAAAGGGTTGTTCCTAAGTCAACTTCTTGGATAATGAGCTGATGTCGACAAGAAGCGACCCGTCGCAGGAGGGCCTTAATGAATCCAACATCAATGACACGGAATGAAGCAAATGACTTTGGAGGTGAAAACAAATTGACGATACAGGGTTTAGGGTGGCGGTCATGAAGGAATGAAGCATGAATGTATTGCAGTGGGTGAGACACCGGTGAGTTGTCTGAATGACTTCTCTTGAACATATCAGCGACACTGACGATGGATTGGTAGCGTTAACCCCAAAGATGGATGGTTTGATGGACCAATGGTGAAGACTAGTGAACGGAACAACCCAACTTGGCATGGATGCAGAAAGAAAGTGTCATGTTCAAGAGCGACTTGCTACCAATAAAGTTTCTTCTTGTTTTGTTCCCAATTTTCCCCAGTCATTGCTGACCAGTACCTCTTTATTTTTGTCAAGCTTGAGGAGGATAACATATGCTTGTTCTATAATCCGCCCTTTGGGAAAACCTGTCACTATATGTTAGTGAGCCTAGCGACAGTGAAACTCGTTCTTGTACTGTTGGATGAGTTTGTCGCTATTTAGTTTTAATGAGTTTAAAAACAAAGATAACTCGGTCTCTTTCAATTTTAGAGAGTCTGAAAGAAACGGAAAGAAGACTCTGAAGATTCTTTTTCGTTGTATAATCCCTTAAGTTCGAAAAATATTTAAATAATACAAAAGGGATGAATTTTCGATAGTTTTAACAAGCCGAACAAGACAAGTGCTCAATATTTATGTGTAATAATCCCTCAGGTCCAAAAAGATTAAAATCTAGAGGAGGGATAGCACTTCCGATGCCTTTTAACGAGCCAGAGAGGCCAATCGCTTGGCAATCTTTTCATATTTTACGAGTCGGGTGAAAAGAGCTTAAAGAAGACTCGTTTTTGAGGAAGGAGTGATGGTTTCGGGTAGCAGCTGATTCCAGGTAAGATTTGAAATTTTCCAATCAGGGCAGTGTTACAAGGATGGCTAGCAGAATCACTCTTCGCAGATGTTCCTCGAAGGGGTAAACAATCATATGGGGGTGAATGATCGGCTAAAAACAGAGTGGAGGTGATGGCAAGAACATGACCAAGGCTCAAAAGATGGCGATAAGGCATTCACAATGGTTATTTACATGTTTATTTTTTAATGAGCTTAAATGTAGGGAGAAACACTTGCTCATGACTTATGTTTATTTTTTAACGAAATTGAACTATCCGCTAAAACTTCTCGTGGAGAGTTTATTTTTTAACGAGCTTGAACTCTTGTGACAACATTGCTTGCCATGATGTTCATTGATTTTTTTATTTACCCTTGACATTTTTTTCTTTCAAAGATTGTAATACCTGTTCATTTGCTTCATCAAACCGATTAGAAATGAAAACATATGCATGATAAATGAGTTAAAACACTAATATTTTACTTGACCTACGTGCATAGTAAATTAAAAGTGACTTTTACCTCTCATTTTACCATTTCATTTGAATTTGGTTTGTTGGAGCTCTGGAGGTGCTTTTCCCCCCTAATTTTCACCAAAGGATTCTAGGAGATTTTGTGGACGATTCTCGACGCCGTTTGGACCAGGTAGGAGCTAAACTTGTGCTCTTTCATTACATGCCTTTAATTTAGGATTTTGAGTTCATTTCCCTGTCCTGCTGAGCCCCTACGGTTTGAAGAACTCGTCCTAGGATCATCGCACCCTTTCTTAGTCGAAAGGTGCGATGTATACTGATATCTCCATTGACTAGTTAGTATGCATCGCTCCTAGAACACTTGCTGGGGTGCGATGGGCACAGGGAGGAAAATTTTTGCATAGTTTCCTCATGAACTTTTTTCCTGTTTTCACCAAACGAAGATCTTGACTCTTCCCTTGTTTGTTTTTCAGAGATTCATCAGAGGAAAATGGTTGTCACATGGCAAGAACACGAGCATGAAGAAGAGGACGATGTTGCTTTCATGATTTGGGCACAGTAGCTGCATTACAGAACTGTGGCTTGCTGAAGTTTTTCCGTATTTCGAGCATGAGGCAACAAATCAGTTTGTTGCAGTATTTTCTCAACGTCTGGGATCTTATCAACTAGGTATTCCAGATCATGGGCAAATCGATCCCCTTGACAGTGGTGGACATCTATTTTCTGATCGGCTTATCGAGGCAGGGTGCCCCTCTCTCTTTATTAGGCTCTGCCCGTGGGGGTGAGTCTGTGAGGGAGTACATTCATCGGCATTGCAGAGAGGGATCTCAGCCGAGTGCAGACGGCAAGATCAACATCCGAGACATCACTGACCGGACCTTATGGACCATCCTATTTAATTTTGCTAGACTGGCTGGTAGTTCTGCTCTCCATATAGCCCACAGATCTTATATGCAGTATGCTTTGGAATGCCTTGAACCAAAGGTGTTCAATTGGTGTGATGCAGTACTTTCTATGATGAAGGAACAGTTGACCAAGGTGAAGAGCGGCATATACAAGGACTTTGGTTATGGCTCTATTTTGACCGCTTTCGCCTTAGAGCGATTGCCACTGATGCAACCACAGTATATATCACTTGGCTTACCTCCACCGACCGAACCACAGATGCAGAGATGGGTCGATATCATGTCTCGGCATGCTGATCAGCCCCAGATTTCTTTTCTGAGACCTTCTTCGAGTGGTTTGACTGTCAGGAGATGGTCTATGCCAGGTTCCCATTTGTTGGTATGGATTTCTGAGGTGATCCGGATTTGGTGCTGCCGGTTGGAGAGCAGTGGGGTGTCATGGGTAATTTTGTTCTGAACATATCTCTGTTCATTGTCGTTTATAATGTTCTTATGTTCTTATGATCAAGACTAATCAAAACTCATGTGCTTATGCAGATGTTGGCCCATTTCGACCAGCAGTGCGCCGCAGAGACCCAGCGGCCACTCTAGCAGGAGAAGCGGTTGGGAGGGCTATCCTTCGCGACCTTGATGTGGTCGGGACTCTTTCGGTGCTACAAGACCAGATTGAGGGTCTTACCCTTGGTATCTCGGATGTGAGGACCGATGAGCTGCCTTTGCGGTTGCAGCGACAAACCACTGGAGTGTCGAGTCGATGGACTAGGCTCTTACGCATGATTGCACAGGCGGTGACTTGTTATCACGAGCATCATTAGGCTAGGGTGCCCCTTAGCATTTTTGAGTTTTGGGTCATTTGACCAATTTTGTCTCGGTTATAGAACATTATGTACAAACTACAGTTATGGAATATATTTTTTATTTTCGGAGCTTTATTTTGGTTCAGTTACATGATCCTGCTACATATATTGATGTGATGCTTCTTTTTATAAATGTCGCAAATGTCTATCTAACACATAATTTGCTAGTGAGTCTGTTAATGTGTTTAAACTTCTGGAAATATGTTGATATTGGATGAAATCAAATTGCCTTTCCAAATTTTGACCCTCAGGAACATGCGATAGATAGCTGGATTTCATACAGCATAGATGCCGGTGAGTTGTAGAATGACGAGCTGTGAGTCTAGCCTTACGATAAGTCGGCATATACCATGTGTGATGGAATCATAAAGGAGTTCTATAAATGCATTGTACTCAGTGATATTGTTCGTAGACCGACCAATACACACTCCTCTGAAACTTACTAACTCGCCCCTGGGATTGAAAATGGCCCATGCCGCAGAAGATAGATTCTGCAAACTATGACTTGCTCCGTCGGCATATCCAACGAATGATTCCAGTAGGTTCGACATCTGCAATGAATGCAAAAAAGTGGATTACTTAACCAAATTAAATTCTCTTGGAGAAAACAAAAATGTAACAAAAGCACTAGGATTACTATGCGAAATCAAGCATAATAATGCTTGAGGTACAACCCGTTGTGAGGTTGCACCAATGGAATCCCGTCATAGTCCATCAACTCGTAGGCTCCTTTTGCTAACACTCGTTTAACAATATAGGGACCCATCCATAATGATTTGAATTTCCCTGCTCCCAATTTATCAGATTCCTGGTCATAAAGTAAAACCAGGTCACCCTCTGAGAAGATGCGAGGTTTGACATTCTTGTCGAATTGTGATTTGACTCGTTTCTTATGAGCCTCATTAGTCGAAGCTGCATCACGACGAGTTTCATCCAAATGGATTAATTCCAAGAAACACGCCTCTTCTTCTGAGGTTCCGGGGAGAAGGTCGACTGCGAGTTTGAGGGATGAGATTTCACATTGGACCGGTAAGATTGCTTTGAAACTGTACACTAATTGAAAAGGTGTGAATCTGGTTGCATTTCTTACCGATGTTCGATATGCCCACAAGTCCGAGTACAGGATAAGGTGCCAATCTCGTTTATGGACTCCGATCATCCTTTGTAGCATGCGCTTTAGGACTTTTTTGATTGCTTCAACTTGTCCGTTAGCTTGCGGATAGTATGGAGTAGAGCTGTCGTGGGACAGTCCTAATTTGGAAGCCAACTCAACCATCATGTGATTGCGAAAATGCGATCCATGATCTGTGACTATGGCTTGTGGAACGCCGAATCTGGAGACTATGTGGTTGAAAAAGAAAAGGGCAGCCGTTTCGCCACTGTTGTTTAATGTAGGCATCGCCTTGGCCCATTTGGTAAAATAGTCCACTGCAACTATTATGTACCCATGCCCCCCGGTCGAGGTGGGGTTACATGTCATGAAATCTATGCCCCATTTGGTGAATGGCCCATCAGCTACTACTAGTTGCAACGGTGCGGGTGGTCTTCTAGTTTTGTTATCGAAAATTTGGCAAGCATGACATCTTCTAACTGTGGTTATGCAATATTTGAACATTGTTGGCCAGAAGTATCCTACTCGTAAAAAAATTTACGCAGTAGCATAACCAGATTGATGCCCCCCACACGCACCTGAATGGCAGTCATTCAGGGCTTTTCTGGCCTCCTCAAGGGTGAGGCACCTCCGCAGAACTGTATCGATACCACGATGGTAAAGAGTATCACCGACAATCACGTAGTCTTTTGCTTGGTATCGCATACGTCGTTGTTCGGAGCGTGAGGTATTAGACCTGTATGTTTGTGTCTGGAGATAAATGATTATATCTTCGTACCACAAGTCGCTTCAAGATATCTTAAACAAATTTTCATCCACGATTTCTTCTTTGGATGTTGCATCGTTGGATGACGATGGGAGATCGCACAATATCTCTACAAATACCAGGGCTTTCTTTGATTTGGATTTTTTGAATTCCAAATCAAACTCTTATAGAATTGCTATCCATTTCGAATAATTTCCCCCCAGCAACTGTCGCAACAATATATAAGTCATGGAGTTGCAATCTGACAAAATGGTAGTTTTCCTAAAGAGGACGTAGTGTCGAAATCTCTGTATCGCTTGAACAGCTGCGAGGGCTAGCTTTTCAACATAGGAGTATTTCATTTCCATATCATTTAAGTTTCGACTTAAATAATATATAGGATGTTCAATTCCATTGTCTTCTTGAACTAAAACCATTGCTATGGTCATATCTGCTGTAGCCAGATACAGGTTAAAGTCTTTTTGATAACCAGGAGCATACATTAATGATGCTTGTATTAGAGATTTCTTTAAAGCATCAAAGGAAGCTTGCGTGACCTGGTCCCAAATGAAGGGTACATCCTTTTTCAAAAGTCGAGTATAACCTTTAGCTAGTTCGGCGTAATTTGGAATGAACCTCCTGAGGAAATTTGCTTTCCCTTGGAGTTTATGAAACTAAAGCAGGCTTGAAGGTGGAGGCAAATCGATGATTGCCAGAACCTTGCAAGGGTCGAGACGAATCCCATCCTTTGAGACAACGAAGCCAAGTAAACGACCAAAACTGACACAAAACACACATTTGTGCGGATTGAGTCTTATCTTGTAGTGTCGGCAACGTAGAAATATTGCTCTCAAATGGCGCGGATGATCGGTCCGCTTTCGCGAATGGGCTGGGAGATCATCGAGATAAGGTTAAATGATGTTTTTGATGTCATGGAAAGCATAGTTCATTGCTCTCTAAAAAGTTTCCCCTGCATTCTTCAAACCAAAGGGTAGCTTGCGATATGCGAATGTGCCCCACAGACAAATGAATGCAGTCTTTGACTGGTCCTGTGGGCGGATATTTATTTGATTATACCCGGAAAAGCCATCCATGAATGAAAATATTTCGCATCCAGCGCATTCATCAATTATCTGGTCGATAAAGGGTGTAGGGTATTTGTCTTTCGGACAAGCTTGATTTACATCCCTATAATCAACGCACACTCTAATCATTCCTTGTTTTTTCATCACAGGAATAATATTAGATACCCAATCGGTTAGAGGAACGGGGTAAATGAAACCAACATGGAGGAGTTTCTCAACATCTGCCTTGATGGCAACGACTTTCTTGGGGTGCACCTACCTTAGTCGTTGTCGTACTGGTTTGACATCTGGATACATCTTAATCTCGTGTTCAACTATGCTCGAGTGGATACCTAGCATTTCATCATCTGACCAAGCAAAGACATCTCTAAACTCACGAAAGAGAGTGCTATATATTTCCAGTTCGGAAGAAGAACAAGATTTTCCAACATGAATTTTCTCTACAACATCTATTTTGGTCGATATGTTTATGGAAATAGTCTCTTCGATATTGGATAGGATTCTCTCGGAATCCACCGTGTTTACACTATTCGTCAGAAAGTCAAACACTGAGGGATGGTGTGGGTCGCCGGAATTATCTTCTTTCCAAGTCGGAAGACGGGAATGATGGTGGTGATCTTCCCATGGTGCCCCATCAATCATCATCGATTGAATGATTCCTTCGTCTGTAAGGTGTACTTGTGACGAAGGATCTGAAGGGGTGTCATATTCCTTAAACCTATCTATCCAAATTCTTGACGAGAATTGATGTCGGTTTGCCTCCCATGCTGAGAACATTGATTGCTATAATATTTCCGGGGGCGTTAGAGGCAAAACCTGTGAATGATCCATTTTAACATCGTTTCCTGACATCTTTTGAATGGAGGATATCATATTGCAGGTTCCTACATTGGCCACTTCCGCCAAATTGGTAGGAGGCGGTAGGGTAAAAGTTCCCATTAACATAGGGTCTTTTAGTAGGCCTACTTCGATATTATGAAGCATGCTAGGGCTTCCATGGATCATTGGAATGCTTCCCGTAACTTGTGAACTATTGGGGAGAAAAGTTTGTTGGTCGATGATTGTAATTCCTCCTTGGGAAAGAAATGCAATTTTCCTAAAGTAGGTCGACACAACAACTGCCATGGCATATATCCACGGTCTTCCCAGTAGGATTTTGTAATCAAGATTCCCGTCGATGACTTCAACATCTATTTCTACTATTTTCCCCCCCAGTTCGACTTGCAAGTTACTTAGTATCCCATACAGGGTGTACGTTCGTCCATCAAATGCTTTTAATGTTGTTGACGATCGTGACAAAGACGAAGATCCCAGATTTTTCCAGCAACTCATCGACATGATACATGTGGATGCCCCCTCATCAATAATTGTTCTATGAACAGTTTTGTTGAGGGCTTTCACTTGAATGAGGAAAGCTAATTGAGCTGGTAACTGAGGGTTGTATCCTTTATGATTAAAAGATACAAGATTGGATCCGTTGGGTCAATCCCACCTATTGCTGATAATAAAGCCTGCTTTTGGGAGGGGCAATTTTGCAGCACCTCAAGAGTGGACATCGTGGATGGCGATTGAGATAAATCCTCCATTATATTATAGTGCTGTGCTGCTCGGTCACGAGGATTAAACATCGATTTGTGTACTACTCCCTTTGGCGGTTTTATTGTTAATTCAGGAATGATGGGTGGCACGACTTCTGTTGAAGTCGTTGTTGAACTACTAGGTTGATCATTATCCTTGTTGTTCAACATCTGTGGATTCCTGTAATATTTACTCCTTGTCGTTATAAGAGTATCATTCAGTTGCTTCGAGACTGACAACATTAGTACTTGGGACGGGGAAGCATTTTCACTTGCAACCAGATTTGTTCCTGGGTTTGGAAATGGACCAGTCAATACAGCCGAGGTTTTTGAACTTTTGAAAGATTTTATAAGTTCTTCTTTAAATGGAAAGTCTCGTGTCCAGTGATCCTCATCACATATATAAGATGGAGTTTTTGGTTTCACATTCCCAGAAGGGTTTGCAGAATATTTTCTAGGAGACGAGTTTCCTTGGTTTTTCTTCTTCCCTTGTTTTTTCTTCTTGCCTCCTGGTTGCTTGGTTTCTTTGCCTTTGTCTGTTGACACGACATTTACTTCCGAGGTTAGAAATTCGTCATTTGCATCTTGATTTGAAACCATGTGGGCCTTTTTCGATGTGGCCTTTGCGGTTTTAGTGCTTTTCGTACCTATCATACCATCACTGGCATGAGAGTCTTTGTTTGATTTACGAGGCGAAGGAACAAAGAATTCTGGTCTAGGAGCGTCAGGGATTTTATCGTAGAGCGTGCTAGAGTGAGTATAGATCAAGTCTAGATATTGTGCATGAGAAATAACTTTCTCTTCAGTGACGACTCCGCATTTTGCCACATCTTCTGTAATAGCAGGTAACAGTGACTTAATAAACCATTCAACCAATAGCTGATCAGGAACATATGTTTTTACCATTCTACGGTGACGCTGCCACTCATGAATATGATAAGATATGTGAGTGGTTGTCGTTTGTTTGAAATTGGTAAGCAGCTCAGTCCCTATTTCGTACCTGACAGGTAACTGAAAATGGGCTAAAAAGGTTGTGGCTAGGGTAATAAAGTTATCAAATGAAGCTCTAGGCAGTTCGATATACCACTTTGTTGTCGAACCAGTTAACGTGCGCTGAAAGAGGCGAAGCTGAATCGAATCATCATTAAGAGTGTTTGATGAACACCATAGATGAAAGGTCATCACATGATTCGATGGGTCTTCGCCCGGATTTCCATTAAATTTAGGAATATCCGACAAAATTTTATGCGGAATCGCCGGCCACTAAGGGGCGTAGGCAATTGGATCGTTTGTTAGTTGACTTAGATCTGGTAACTCTAGAGTTGCCATGAAGGGAAACTGTTGATTTAGGCTTGGTTGAGCATACCCAGGATAAGACGAAATTGTTTGAGTAGCCGGTCTTTGCATACCAGCATAATGCATTTGATGTTGGTAACTTTGGTAAGGTTGATGGGCATAACCATTATGAAATGGTTGATACTGCTCCCCATTACTTGCAAAGACTTGTTGCTCATATCCTTGGTAAGCTTTCTGGAATTGCGGTTGTTGTTATTGCACCAACCATGGTTGTGAAGCCATGGATTGTTGTCCAGCATTGACTGTTGGACCAAGATGGGAGTTGGTGTTCCCCATTATCCTGTGGCATTCCACTAGTGGGTGATTGTGGTTGTGTCGGAGGCACAAGAGATTGTTGTATTGCAACCTGTGAAACTTGAGGTTGGCATACAATTGGTGATGCTTGTACTTGCGATACAGCCACAATAGCCGGCGTAGTGGGAATGTTTGTCATAGGTGAACTTTGTTGTATTGAGCATACAACTCTTGGTTGTTGAGAGAGGACTGGTACCCAACCGCTAGTTGTGATTCCAGCATAACCCAAATTTTGTTGCGAACTCATGCATGGTTGTCTTTCTGGGGAAGACAATGAAAGGGTATATGGCCCTCCATACGACGGTAATCCAGTGATCAAAGGAATAATTTGCCTTTGGGGACCAGTTTTCCCAAATGGACCTTGTGATGGATCAATTTGTCGAGACTCAACATAAGAGATTCCAGATATAATTCCAGACGAACAAACGGGAACAATCCATGCTGTCGAAATAGTCCCAAGATGGACTCCATCCAACGACTGAAAATTGGTTGGGACAGATGGCACGCCAGCGAACATTGTCGGAATAGTAGAAGGAGCTTCCGATGTTGCTGTGTCGGGTGACACAGTCCTTGATGTTGACGGTTGTTCCGACATATTATGTCTATCCAGAAGATTCCTTAGTGATTCTTCAGGAACTTCCGAGGGTGGGTGAATATTCTCTAAGGAAGAAGGATATAGGGTGATCCCAACTCCAAGTTGCGTTGGAGTGCTAGATGGAGGATCTTCCACAATCTCTTCTATGGCAATCAATCCAGGAGGAAGAGGCAGACCGTCAGGTCCGTCAAATATTTCTGGTGTCGAAGAAGATGCAAATTCTACAACATTAGACGGTTGGGGAGTAACACCTTCTGAATCAGCTGTAGACGGAACCGGTTCAGGAATAGAAGTGTTAACCGTCACACTAGGATCAGTTGTAATGTCCTTTTGCTATTGCAGAATTTCTTCCGTAGAGGAAGGGATTCCAGAAATGTTCGGAGTAACCAGAGTCTCTGAGGATGTTGGAGTGCTTGCTCCAACCAACCTAGGGGACTTTGATCCGGTTAAACGAGTTCGCTTTGCTCAGAATGGATTCGCTTCCGGAGTCAACAATGGTTGACTCGTAAGTCTCCGTGAATGACGAGGTTTTGATTGAATTTCTTCCATGATTGCGGATTACTTGATCAACTCAAAATAAAGGGAAAACTATTTTTCGAATTAAATGAATTTTAGACGCTTTGACACAACTTGTTTTTTCAATTTTAAAGAGTCGAGAAAAAACAAAAGATGACTCTAGTCGCCTTCATTTTATTGAGCTGAAGTGACAAGCACTCAAGAGGAATTTTCCTTTAAGGAGTTAAAAGGAGCAAATGGACTTCTCTGGAGATGCTAGGGGCAGAGAGGATTAAATCAATCGAAAATGAAGAAACTTTTTTACGGTAGGTAGTCATTTTCCGAATGCTGTGTTCGGTGCATTACGATCGATAGGGTGGCAGACACAGCTCCTAAGTATAAGGATGTACTATTGTGGTCTCGCAATTATACGGGTACGTGGGAGCACATTGTACTGGCATTGTCATCTCAGAGTGGAGGATGCCCACCAGCTGAAAGCACAGTTATAGGCTTACGAGCTGGAATAAATACGTCTCTAGCTAGACTTGATGTGTGGTTAAGTTCAAAGTGTTTTTAGATTCTTGAGTTTATTTAAGTTGATCTTGCTTAACAGTTTGCCTTTCAGGTTCACCACGTGATGTATGTATAATTCCTAAATGCAGTCTAAGATGATAAACAAATGTTTTATCTTCTTTCAGCAATGAAAATCCTAGCTACTAAAGGGAGGAAAGTCAAGCATCTTTACTTCACAAAGCATAGAGCACACGCTAATATGCACAGTCCTAAATCAAGCCAAGCATTCAAAATGAAAATGCACATCCATGTATTTGTTTTTCATCTCTCTTAATGTGTGAATGATGCTAAGAAAGCTATGTGCAAAACTAAATTACTTTTAAAGTGACTGTACTCAACAAAATTCTTTTTCAAAACGAAGTGAAAGAAAGAGAAACACTTTGCGATTTTGAAATGGAAATTTCTTTTCGACACTCTAGAACTAGTAATTCAAATCTTATGCAATAGTAACTGTATAATCAACTATCTAAAACAATGGGATTTCTTTCTAAAACTGAAAATGACAGCTACGACACTTTCAGATCTAGGGACGACAGTTCGACTATGTTACTTTTTGCAAAAGAGAACTAAAACGACGCACAATACATGAAAAACGTTTATAGTTCTTTACACTAAGGAGGCAGAATAATGCAAGAGAAGGGGGTATTCGTAGAAGTACAATGATTACTGACAACAAAAACTCTTGAATAAGACTGAAAATAGTGAGAAAAATCCACAGTCGGAGGGCAAAATCAATCCTCCCTGACCATCGCACCTGTTACACAATGAACTCGGTATGCAGCGCACCTACTCCATTCGGGAAGTGCGATGCATACAGGCTACCTTGAAGGCAGGGTGCGATGGTTATAGTGCGAGACTTTGAATGAGATTTCACTCACAGTTTTTAGTTTAGTTCAAGTGTTTAAGCTGAGTAAGTATTGATCAATGTATGTAAAAACACATGGGTGATCTAAGAGGTTACTAGAGCCACCACTCAGGGCAATTAGATTTCTTGCAGATCTATTGTTTAATTTATAAACAAAACCTAGAGATTGACTGAATCAACATTGATCTACTTTGCATTTGTATGAAAAATGCAGTTCGAAGGCTAGCTGGCTTGACTTCAGGCTCCGTTTGTATGTTTATAAAAGAAACAAGGATAGATAGGCTAACAAATAATCTAGTCGCTTCCCCAGTAGAGTCGCCATTTTGTTATACGGGAATAGTGTCCACACGGATGCTTCTATTCCCACTAAGATGGGTGGCTATCTTAGAAACAAACAATCAAAGTCTACTATTGATTCCTTTTATGAAAATAGATG
>APFE030479991.1:59000-105568 GCA_000404065.3 Pinus taeda | reverse complement strand
AAACACCCATTGTTTCTCTACACCAAGAGAACTTCTCAGAGCTCACAGATTTTGTCAATGCATCTGCAGTATTCTTCAAAGTGTCCACCTTTACCAGCAACACCTTTTTTCTTCTATCATATCCCTCACAAAGTGATACTGAACATCAATGTGCTTTGTCTTTGAATGATAAGCAGGGTTCTTTGCCAAGAAAAATTGCACTTTGGCTGTCACAGTCTATCCTTATAGCTCCCTGTACTAACCCCATACTTGAACACAATCTCTGCAAAAACTGCTTCCTTTGCTTGCATGAGTGGCTGCATGTATCTTTAATGCTTTGTAGTTGATAGTGCCACTACAGATTGTTTCTTACTCATCCAACTGACTGCACCTCCAAATAGGTTAAACACATACCCACTTGTAGATCTTCTCTGATCAGATCTCCAGCCCAGTCTGCATCAACAAAGCCATGAATATCCAACACTCTGTCCAATCCTGGTCTTCCTTGGTAGCACAAACCATAATCACTAGTGCCACGCCAATACCTGAAAACCCGCTTCACTGCTGTCCAGTGCTCCTTCCCTGGTTTTGACATAAACATGCTCAATACTCCCACTGCATGTACAATGTCTCATCTAGTACAGACCATTGCATACATCAAGCAACCGACTGCACTTGCATATGGAACACGGGACATGTCCTCTTCCTCTTCTTGTGTCTTGGGACACTGTTCAACAGATAACCTCATACCTACAGGAATAGGAACCTTCACCGGTTTACTATCCTGCATATTAAACCTTTGCAGTATTGTCTCGACATACTTCCTCTGGTTTAACCAGAGCTTCCTCTTTGCTCCATCTCTTTTAATTTCCATGCCCAAAATATAGTTTGCAGCACCGAGATCTTTCATGTCGAATTTGGAGGACAATTGGGTCTTCAAATCCTGGATAATTTCTTTGTCATTTCCAACCAACAACATATCATCCACATACAAGACCAGATAAATAACACGGTCACCAATTAACTTAAAATACACACAATGATCTGCTTTGCTTCTGGTGAAGCCAAGTCCCCGTATAAATGTATCAAATTTCTGATACCACATCCTTGGTGACTGTTTTAACCCATACAGAGACTTCTTTAACTTGCATACTAGTTCTTTCTTACCTTCACCGCAAAGCCTTCAGGTTGCTTTCATGTAGATTTCCTCTTCAAATCCCCGTGAAGAAATGTTGTCTTCACCATCCCATCTGTTCTACCTCAAAATAACAAAAGCGCAGCAACAATAAAAGTAAGTTATGAAAGTTACCTTGGTCAACAGGAGAAAAAATATCACCAAATAATCAATTCCCGCACTCTATGGGAATAACCTTTTGCTACCAACCGAGCTTTGTATTTTCTCCACCTTCCCTTCTGCATTTGTCTTCTTCTTGAACACCCATTTGCTGCCAATGGGTTTCCTTCCAGCCGACAACTCCACCAGATCCCAAGCCTCATTTTTTGTGCAAAGATGCCATTTCATCAACCATGGCCTCTTTCCAGAGTTTTCCATCCTCTAAACCCACTGCTTCCTTCACAGTTCTAGGATCATCATCAGTAATAGACAAAGCAAAATTTGAACAGAAAGCAGATGGACTATACCTTGCTGCCTTCTTTCTCGAGCTGATCTTCTCACAGCCGGAGTTTGTGACTCTTCATCTTCTGATTCCTCCTCTGCTACAGAGTCTGATTCTTCCTCCTTTAGTTCAAACTCTATCTTCACAGGTTCCTTTGGTTGGACTTCATGTTTAATAACATCTTTCACCTCTCTGAACACCACAGCTCGACTATACACAACCTTCCTTGTTACTGGGTTCCAAAGCTTATAACCCTTTAAACCATCCTTATACCCAATAAAGATGCACTTTTTAGATTTACTATCCAACTTGGTTCGTTTCTCCTTTGGAACATGTACATATGCATCACATCCAAATACCCTCAGATGTGAAAGAGAGGGTTTCTTACCAGTCCATACCTCTTGTGGAGTCGTATCATCCAACACTGATGAAGGTGACCTGTTGACTAGGTAACATGCTGTCTCCATTGCCTCTGCCCAGAATTCCCGTCCTAACCCGACACCACTGAGCATGCTTCTTTCCCTTTCCATCAACGTCTTGTTCATTCTTTCTGCAACTCCATTTTGCTGAGGTGTATACGGAGTAGTCTTCTATCATGCTATACCACACTTCTTATAGAATTCTTCAAATTCTTACTATAAAACTCTCCACCATTATCTATCCTCAACACCTTTATCTTCTTCTTTGTCTAGTTTTCCACCATAGCCTTAAATTCTTTAAACCTATCAAAGAATTCATATTTCTTCTTAAGGAAATATATCCATGTATTCCTTGAGAATTCATCTATAAATGATACATAGTACACACACTTACCCAGTGATGAAACCTTCACAGGTCCAAACATGTCACTGTGCACAAGCTCTAATATCTATTTCGCCCTCTTACCACCAGAGGGAAAATTCACCCGATTCTACTTCCCATATACACAATTTTCATAGAAATCAAATCCAGAGAGCTATTACTCATACCTTCTACCATACCTTTACCATGAAGTATTCGAAGGCCCTTCTCTCCAATATGTCCAAGCCTTTTATGCCACAACGTGGTCTTCTCTCCACAGACCATTATATTTTCTGCTCCACTTTCAGGAACCACATAACTATTGCACCCATCAACAACAGTGCTACCTTGCAGCTTGTATAGAGTTCCAGTCCAAACTCCCCGTATCAATACCAGTGCTCCTCAAACCATATTGCAAGTATCCTTCTCAAACACTGTTTTTACACCTACATCATCCAATTTGCTTATAGAAATAAAATTTATGGCTAATGCAGGAATATGCAGAACACCCGGAAGTGTTCTAACCCTTCCACCTTGCAACTTCAACTTTAGTTTTCCATGACCAATGATTCTAGCCTTCCTATCATCCCCTCAGGAGACATCACTACCATCATATTTACCATGTTTGCAGAACCACTCCCTATGGGGAGTGAAGTGAAAGGATGCACCTGAGTTAATCAACCATGCCTCATGATCTACATGTGTAATTGAAGAACCCAAGCACACATCCCCACCTTCATCTGAGGTGGTTTTTTCCTCTGCAGAGGAAGCATCATCAGATCCCTTTCCTTTGTCAAGAGCTTTAGATTTACAGTCCCTTTTGTAATGCCCTTCCTTTTTACATTTCCACCACACCACCTTTATAGGTTTTCCTGGAGATTTAGATCCCCCTCTAGATTTAGATCTCCTACTTGATGACTTAATTTTGTTTCTATTCTGGGACCATCCTCGTACAGACAAGGCATCACCATTCTGGCTCTCCATATTTTTCCATCTCATCTCCTCCGTCAGCAAGGCTGAGACTATTTCATCAAACTGCAAGGCATTCGCATTGCTACCTATTGTAATAAACAAACTATCCCACGAATCTAGTAGAGAACACAACAAATTGATGCACTTATCTTCATCTGAAATTTTAATATTAGTAGATGCTAACTGACTTACCACAGTTTTAAATGCATTCAGATTCTCTGTCATTGAGACTCCATCTTTCATCCTCATGTTATACATCTTTTTCCACAAGAATAGTTTATTCACTAGAGACTTAGATTAGTGCAAAGTCCCTAACCTATCCCACAAAGCCTTCACCCTAGCTTCCCCTGATACATTCAACAACACTGAATCTGAGACACATAATTGTATTGTGCTTTTTTCCTTCTGATCCAACTTCTTCCATTCTTCATCGTACACTCCCATTGTTTTAGTACTTGGATCTACCACGATCCACTGATCTTTATCCACCAACAGATCCTCCATCTTGAGTTTCCACAACTCAAAACTCTGACCATTAAATTTCTCAATATCTATCTTTCCACTTCTCGACATCTTCTTTCACCACCAGAATCGATCTCACAAATCTCCCACTGAACAGGGTTTACCACAGACTCGAGTGAAACCCCTCAGCAACAACGGCATCCCCTTGAAGCCAAAACTATTGTGATACCAAATGTAGGTTTTAACCCCCTACAAAAATTACCTGCATACGAATTCTAAAAACACAGAAAATAAACAATGCGAGAGCATAACACATGAAACACATATACACAGACATTTTCCCCTGGATCCGAAAACTGGGACTACCAGCTTGGTTTTTCATTCTATTCCTTTCAATGTTACAATACATATTTATACATGTCAAATAATCGAATATCATGGACCGAAAACCATCATGTCCAAAACCATGGATTGAAAACCATAGGTAGTTCGCCCAAACTAATATAGGATCCAAAAAAAAGTTTCCCAGGGCACTGCCCCAGACCCCATAGAGGGGGGCTACTTGCCCCCTTGTCAGCCCCCCACTACATAATCAGTGCAACGAAGGGGTCACTCTGCCCCCCCTCTAACCTCTCGGTTCACTACATAGGTTAGTTGTGGAAAGAATATAACACAACCCAACACCCCTCTAGTCATGCAAACTCCTCAAAATGAGGAGAAAATTCCAAAAAGAAATAGAGAGGGAGCTTCCACTTCAGGAATGGACACCCAAAATTTACAATAGGAAACAAGCAAGAGGCAAAGGCTCAATCCAACCTCTGAACATGAATACAAATAAGAATCAACATAGGTTACAAACATAGAAGTAGAAAGAAGTGGGCCCACTATTCCATCTGAAGGCATGCAAGAGCCTTCCACATTACAGACTTAGATGTTGGAAAGGCAGCTTAGTGTGGAAATGTCATCCTTTAGTAGGTCTGCCAATAAATACCAAGACATAAAAGACAGGTACAACGAAATCAAAGCGAGAAATGAGAAGTTGAAGGCCCAAACTTATGCTCAGTACCTAAAGCTAACTCCCACAAATCAAACAAGACTAATGTCAGCCTTTGACATTAAAGAGGGAAAGCTGTAGATGTCTTTCATCAAACCTACAACTCAACAGCCCAATACAACATATGATTTCAAAATGTTTGACTTTGAGGTGTTTGCAAGGGATATTGATCCCATAGACCAAATTGAACTACAAAAATAGGCTGGAGAGATGATATACTCCACCCTGACAGGTAAATCCATAGTTGCTCATCAGCTACAAAACTCTTTAAACAACATCTCAGCACAATTTCAGTTAGAGAAGGCCTCCTCACAACCCAAGGAAACAAGGATCAAGTGCTTAGAGGACTTAGTGATTGAATTGGGACACGATTCCTAGGATATAAAAGCTATAAAGTAGCTTATAAAGAAGAAAAATGATGATATTGCTACACTTAAGAGGAAATTCAAAATACCACAACTGCAACACCGTCAAACTCTAGAAGTCATAGAGGGCCAAACCAGACATAAGGAGTCGATGGACTTGGTCCTAAAGCTGAATGATCAATTAAAGGAGATATAAAAGGAGTTGGATGCTTTAATTCAATTGAAGCAAAGTGACTTTGCCACAACTTCTAAAGATGTCATTCCTATAGTATCCACAATAGTCCCTTCTACACTGGTAGCTTCACTGGCACCTACAACTCCACCTATCACAACATTGCCAGTCACAAAAAAATCTACAACAACAGGTGCATCAGGAGAGAAAGAAGCAGAATTGGTTAAATCTATAGAAGAGATGTGTATCTAAGCTATAGAGATGAACAGGTTGAGAGAAAAGTTGGCAAGTTTGTAAACTAACTACAAACTTGCCCATGTTAAGCAAAAGGAAGAAGCACTAAGGGCCCAAACAATGAGTGAAAGAATCAAAGTCTTAGAGAAAGACTTAACACTAGAGAAACCCCTTGGGAAAACCAAGGAAATGTTGTGGACGAATATCATTGACTCTTTCAATGATATTTGGCCATCAATTCAAGTTATTTTTGAATAAATAGAGTTAATAAAGATAGCTACAAAATCTATCCAGAAAGTAAAGGAGGAGTTGGGAGACAAGCTTGAGGACGCCAATATACTCATCCACTTCCTCAACAGCAAGAATATGTATGAGCTATGTGAGATAAATATAAAAGATAGGACTGATACCATTTTGAAAATAAAGAAGGTCCTTTCCAAAAGGAATCTTATGCTTAACTTAGAAGAAAAGTGCCGCAACAAGTAGGTAGCCATTGATAGGTTCATGGCTAAATTCCAAATTTTGAGGGAGAAAGGTTTGCCTAGTCCTTTGGTTATCAATGAAAAACTCGTGACATAGTTGGACTATGGTAATAGACTCAGACAGTTGGCTAAGGAACAAGCTAGCTCTTCATCCATAAAAGCACTGCCAATAGGCAAAGCTTTGTACAACACATTTGAAAACTTTTTTTTCTTGAGCATGAGATAAAACACTTATTCCTCACCAAGCCCAATTTTTCCAAATATATTAAAGCTGATGAGATCTAAAGGAGGATGATGAATGTGAAATTACCTGATGTAGAATGGTGGGATATAATGACTGATTTACTATGATAAGTTTACAGCTAAAAATTTCCAACATAGTAAAAATGAGAGTAGCCATGTAAACAAATGAAAATAGAGTAGCGCGGACAAAAAAATATTAAGGTCAAAGAGTATGAGGTGAAAGATAAAAGTTGAAGAAGATTCCAGCGTGAAACATCACAACTGCAAGCCAACATAAAGGGATACAAATCCAACCATAAAAGCCAACAGTACCAAATAAAAAGGGACAACATGAAACAATTCATTAGCTATCTCTATCTTCTTGCAAGAAGATATTTGTATTTCCTAAATTAAATCTCAAGTTATTTTGATATATTTTGTAATAATTTTTTGTATAAATACTTCACAATTCGAAGTATGTGGGTGGATTCTTAGACATTTCTATAGAAATTTTGATCAAAAGACTGTAATCTATTGTATTACTGATTCGACTAGCAAGCTGGATTAATGAATAAAGATAAGACATTTCACGGAATTCATGTGTAAAGCGAAGTGCAGACAAGTATTTTATCTTGTGTTGTTATCTTTCTTAAAGTTTTACCACCATCTTTATTGTATATTTGAAATATGAATGCTATAATATGGAATGATATTTCAGAATTTGCTTCATTTCACTATGTTTTAACTATTATGCATTTTAATGTTTTCTACTAATTATCTAAGGAATTCTTGATTTCTCCTTAGTTTAGGTAGTCTCCCTGTAATCTATAGCAAAGGATTCTTAATTGCCCTTTGTTCGTGATTATCCTCTGTTCCTCATTTTAATCCTGGTCTAAGAATTCTTAAAGGCTCTCTCACCCTGGTTAAGATCATTTCATCCATCTAACCCAAAGACCTGCATTTTCCTCTACTAGCTTTCCCTCTAAATGCTCCCTTTAGTGAGTTAAATCTAGCTCTGCTGCCCTTGTTTGACTCCATCGCCCAATGGTCCAAAAACATCCTTCTCTCCATCTATTTTAAGGATTCCACCATCCAACCTTCAATACAAATCAAAACCCCCTGAACTTAAGAACTAGCCTAAAATCCCAGCAAATAAAGCTAAATCATATAGAGAGAGTTGTCTCTGAGTCATAGGTTGGCTAGAGCCTATATTTAAAAGATTGGTTTGTGGTTACCTCGGGTTTTTCCTTCTTATGATAACTTCTAGGGAAAAATTCCCAGTGATAACATAGTGGCGACCATACTAGGGAACTCAAACCCTCAGTCCTAATAAATATTTAAGAAATTTTTAAATCTTTATTTTGAGCCTTTTAAATTAATTTATTAGAAGTTATTTTAAAAATCTCACAAAAAGAAAACAATTAGAAAAATTTTGAAATTTTGGCTTCAAGGAGGACTCATTATACTAGGGATAAGCTAGATCCAAACCCTGCCCCAACAGTTGATAATCCCAACTTGATTTCAAGAAAATCCAAAAAAGAGGAAAGTTCAGATAGTCACACACCCTTAGTTAAAGCTAATTCATGCCCTGATGAGTGGTTTTTTTCTAGAAGACCTTCCCTTTGATGAGCAGTTTTATTTGTCATTATTTAAATCAAAATCTAAAAGTGAAATATACAATACTATTCTAGACCCTGATTTCATTGCAGACCTCAAAGTCCAAAAGGCTAATGAGTCAATTGATGAATACATTATGGATTCTCCACAATCATCCCTTCATACTGCTAAGATCCCTAAGCTTTTTGAACAATTGTCCATTACTCTTAGTTCACCATTCTTCCCTTCAACTTCTGAAGTCCATTCTCCACCACCATTTATACCTTCAGTTCCTCATCAACCTAGCATTACTCATGCACCATCTACTAGTACTAGTTCATCCTCCACTACTTTATCATCTTCCAGTACCTCAACCCCACATCTTAGCCACTCCAAACTTACAACCATGGCCAATAGATATGCTTGTCTTGTCTTAGCTACCCCAATCAGTGCTATGCTAGTAGACTACCAAAGCAAAATTGTTCAATTTGATGGCATAGGACCCTACACTGCACAACACCATGTCAATAAGATGACAGATTACTTTGAATTACATGAAATTCATATAGGTGATGTTCAAATGAGACTATTTGCTCAGACTTTAGCTAGTGATGTTAGGAAATGGTTTAGAGGGTTACTTGCTAATAGTATTGACAATTTAGATGTGTTTTATCGACAATTTTTAAATAGATGGGAAAAGAAAAAGAACCCCTTACATATCCTTTCAAAGTATGAAAATATTATCAGAGGACTCAATGAAACTATACAAGGTTACTGCACTAGATTCAATAATATATACAATGTAATTCCAGTTAACCTTAGACCCCCACCTGATTTAGCATTAATAAAGGTTCCTGATGGTTTTGACACAGACATGGCATACCAACTCAGGGAACGAAACCCCCCAACCTTAGAGGAAATGCGAAGTGTAGTAGTTAGTGTACAAGCTAATTTTTTAGCTAAAGAGCTAGAGTTAGGAATGAAAGGGGAGGAACTTCAAAAGATGAAGCTTCACAATCTAACCTCAAAATAGATGGTTTAGCCAAAAGTATGGAGAAACTAATGGATAGAATAGACAATATGGAGAGGAAACCTCAATGGGATAACCAACAAGCACCTCCAGTTAGAAACCCAAATTTTAGGAAAAACGAAAACCAAAACACAAGAAAAAATGGGCCTGATCAGAATATTAGGCCTCCTTTTCAAGAAAAATATGCAGAAACATCCCAACTAGATGATCCAGAACAAGATACACAAATTAATCTGATGGGATTAGATGATTAAGATAGTGTTTTTCTAACCCAAGATGAGTAGGAATTGCATATGTTGCAGCAATTGCAAATCCAGTCCGGAGAGTCATTTAATTATAAACAAGGATATGATTCTACCATCTTTGAAGTGCATAAAAAATATAACATAAGGAGTAAAAAGAACTCTGATATCCCCGATCAAACCAAGAAAAGAATTTCAAATCAACCCAAGAAAATTAAAGAAGCCCTAATTTCTAAAATCCTCCAAATTCTCCCCAGACAAAACCAGAATCCTTCTGGCCCCACCACTGTAAATATAACCCCTAATAAACCTTTTGATTATTAGCCATCCACTTCAATTCCCCCTAAAGAACAAGTGGACAAACCTCAAATCACCAGATTTGAAAACCCACATAAAGAGGTCCCCAATAAATGAAAACAAGACCATCCCACTCAAATCCCTGCTTTGAAAATTCAAAACCCTCAAACAGAGAAAACCTCTTTACCATTTAATCCGGCAACAGAGGTATCTAAGTTAAAGATTTCAGTCCCTTTAACAAAACTAATCAAGAATGAAACCTACAAGTCACAGATAAACCAGACTTTAAACATTGTTGAAAATGAGGATTTGGTCAACCTATTTGATGACCAACCAGAACTTATATTTGGTCCAGATGTTAATGGAAAACCACTAGAAGGAGGAGTACCACCGTTCTAAATTAGCCTTAACATCCATGACAAAATTATTCACAATGCAATGTTGGATTCTGGGGCCTCCCACAACTTAATTCCAAAATCAGTAATGGAGAAATTAAACCTAGACATTACAAGGCCTTACAAGGACTTATTCTCGTTTGAATCAAGTCAAGTAAAGTGTCTAGGATTTATTAAAGACCCATGTGTTACCTTAGTTCAATATCCTACCAAATGCATGCTTATGGATATTATGGTTGCTGACATCCCACCAATGTATGGCATGTTGTTATCCAGATCATGGGGAGCCAAACTTTAGGGATCTTTACAACTTGATATATCATATGCAACAATATTTTTTTTTGGACAACCTAAGAAGTTGTACTGAGAAACTTTAATGAAATACATGGTAAGTAGCCAGGATCGGCCTCAAAAATTTCCTATCTACTCCGTACATTTAGACATTGATTCCTTTATCCTGTATAATGTTGATCAAACACAAGAAACTCTTTTAGACTGTATTGATATAGAACCAAAAGAAATTGCAGTTTCTATTCAAAATAAAACTAACCAAACTTTATAACTTTCCAAGAAACAAGGTGCCCAAATTTCTATAAATGAGGAAAAGTTTGTTGCACTAGATGATGAAAATTGTGAACATGAGATATTATGGCATCTTGAGTTTGATGGGTCAGTCAATAAATTACGAGTAGGAGCAGGAGTATGGAATACAATCTTGAGAATAATCACTCAAAAGTCCATGCATACAGACTAAATTTTAAATGTACTAACAATATGGCTGACTATGAAGCACTAATTATAGGTCTTAAATTAGTTATAAATCTAGGAGCTGAAAGAGTCTCTATCATGGAAGACTATGAACTAATTATAAAATATATTGATGCTATATATATGACAAAGGACCCTAGATTAAGTTTTTATAGAGGAACCATTATAGAAATACTTAACACTTTCTTATAAACCAAGCTTGCAGTAATTCCCAGAAAATACAATATGCAGGCTCATATTTTAGCAATGTTTGCCAATGCCTGCGAGTTACGCTTCCAACCTAACCATTAGTACACTGCTGAAGTTAGGCATAGACCTACAATTCCAAATAATTTGAAGAACTAGCAAATATTTTCTGATGACAAGCAGATAAACAACTTTCTAATCTTGAAAGAAGAATTTGTAAATAGCAATATAGATACTAATACCTAAATAGATCCTAACATTAAAAATGAGATAGAACTAAATTAGATAGAAGGAGAAGAATTAGATATATTTCATCCTACTAAATTTACTAAGTCAGATGTAGAAAACGTAGAGAAAGTTGAGATTGATGAAATAATTCACGAAGACACTGAAGTAATTAATCTCAAAGATAATTTCTTACCTAAGGGATTAACCCCTTTGGAAGATTTGTTTGATTCAAATTATGTTCCTTGGAAACCCAAAATGGAACCTTTGAAATCTGATATAGAAGAGTGTAATATAGGCACTGCTGAAAATCCAAAATTGATCACACTTTCAAAATCATTACCTCCAACTGAAAAAGTGAAATACATTTAATTATTAGAAGAATTTCAAGATGTCTTTTCTTGGAGTTATGAGGACCTCAAATCCTATGACACTAACATCATACAAGACACCATTCCTATAAAAGAAAATCAAAAGCCTTTCAAACAAAAACTTAGAACGATTAATCCTGTCTTATTACCTGCAATTGAAAAGGGAATTCAGAGAATGTATGATTCCAAAATAATTATACCAACTAGATTTTCTGATTGGGTCTCAAACTTGGTTCCAACTAGGAAGAAAACTAGTGAGATCATACTCTGTGTGGATCTTAGAAACCTCAACAAAGTGTCAGTAAAAGACAATTACCCTCTCCCCAAAATGGACCACATTTTACAGAGAGTAGTTGGAGCAACCAAAATCTCATTATTAGATGGGTTTTATGGTTACAATCAGATCTTAGTTCATCTTGATGACCACACCAAAACTTTCTTTACTACTCCTTGGGGCACATTCATGTATGTTAAAATGTCCTTTAGACTAATGAATGCAGGAGCCACTTTCCAGAGGGCTATGGATATAAGCTTTGCAAAAGAAATTCATGATTTCCTTGTGATATATCTAGATGACATTATTGTATTTTCAAAATCTGACAACCAGCATTTGGATCATCTAAGGCAAGTCTTTATTAAATGTAGGAAATATTGAATTTCTTTCAACCCCAAGAAGTCTTTGCTTGGGTTAGAAGAAGGACAGTTATTAGGTCATATAATTTCCAAAGATGGGTCCAAATAGACCCTGAAAGAATCGAAGACATCTTACAGATACAACATCCCAGGAACATTAGAGAATTTCAATCTTTCTTAGGGGAAATTAACTTTCTTAGAAGATTAATTTCTAATTTAGTAGAATTAATTAGATCACTAAATAATATGCTGAAAAAATATTTGACCATAAAATGGACTATTGAGGCTAAGAAATCCTTTGAAGACATTAAACTAGCCTTAACTAAAACACCAGTGTTAATTAGTCCAAAATTTGACAGAGAATTCATTTTATTTTCCTTTGATTCTAAGCACACAATTGTTGCAGTCCTACTGCAGAAAAATGACCAGGGCTGTCAAAAACCTATTGCTTTCTTTAGAAAATCCCTAAGAGATGCCCCTTTGAAATATAACATAATGGAAAAGCAAGCCTTTCCTTTGGTCAAAGCCATCAAGGATTTTAGGGTATACATTTTATATTCTCATATAGTGGCCTACGTTCCTAATTTAGTAGTTAAAGACATCCTAACTCAGGAAGGTCCAGATGGGAAGAGAGGAAAGTCGATTGTTACTATTTTAGAATATGACATAGAAATCAAACCAACTAAGTTAATCAAGGGCCAAGGTTTAGCCAAGCTCATTGCTGAATCAGACTATCAGGCCTTGGATATAAACTTCATTGCAACAATAGATGATGAGGAGGAGATGGCGACTCCACTAATTAGCCAAGCCTTTATTGAATCACCATGGTATGCTAATGTTATATACGTTTTACTGAATTTAGAAGCTCCTAAATTATCTAGGACTAAAAGTAGGTTTTTAAAGATGAAATCCTTAAAATTTTATATATTAGACAATGCTTTGTTTTGGAGAGATCATGAAGGCATTCTTCTCAATTTCCTATTAAAAGATGAAGTTGACAAGGTGTTGTAAGAATTTCATGCAGGTTACTGTGGAAGACACCTTTACTAGAAAACCACTACAGATAAAATTCTTAGAGTTGGTTTCTTTTGTCCTACATTGTTTTATGATGTTAAGAAATATGTGACATCGTGTCACAAATGTCAATTTTTTGAGGGAAATAAAAATCTTTCACCTTTACCCCTAAAGCCAATCTATGTTGAAATACCTTTTAAACAATGGGGTTTAGACTTCATTGGTGAAATTCACCCACCCTCCTCTGCCCAACACAAATGGACCCTTACTGCCACAGACTACTTCACAAAATGGATAGAGGCCATACCTTCAAGGCAAGCCACTGACACTGTTATCATAACTTTCCTTGAAACCAATATTCTGTCAAGATTTAGATGTCCAACTAAGCTCATTACTGATAATGCAGTATCCTTTAAATCCAAAAAAATGATAGATTTCTACAACAAGTATCATATAGCCCTGGGACATTCCATAGCCTATTATCGTCAAGGAAATGGAGTGGCAGAATCCTCAAACAAAAGCCTGGTAAACATCATCAAAAAGTTGTTAGAGGACAATAAGAAAACATGGAATAAAAAGCTAGTTAATGCCTTATGGGCAGATATACTAACCACTACGAAATCAATTGGTACTTCTCCCTTTCAGCTAGTTTATGGGATGGAAGTTGTTTTTCCATCTTCCTTGGGAACACTAATGATGAAGTTGCTTCAAGAAATGAAGGTTGAACCAAATAGAATCCAAATAAGAATCAACCAAACAATTCATCTTCAACAAATCAGGGAGGAAGTATATATCAAGTCTCAAGTTATGTAGGAAATGATTAAAAGGATTTTTGATAAGAGAACCAAGGGTAAAGATTTCTACCTTGGTGACAAAGTACTCAAGTGGGATTCAAGGAGGGAAGACAAAGGTAAACATGGGAAATTTGATTTTCTATAGAAAGGCCCATATGTCATTTATGATTTCAGAGGTAATTCCTAAGAGAAATGGAGGGTACATAAGTAGAAGGTTGGCAGGTGAATGGTCAAATGCTGAAACACTATTTTGAACATGGTTATTGATTTTCATTTTGCATTAGACCATATTTTATTTTCAAAAGTCTAGGTTGGATTGGATGGTGATTTTTTGAAGTTGAAGCCTGAAGAGAAGTCTCTAAGCTTTGAAAGATTCACTATCATAAGTATTAATAATGCAGAAGCACAGAGGAATATTTTGCAAGGAAACATCAACAACAATTCAAAGGCCACGGATCTACAAATTTCTTGACATTTCATTAGAAAATGCCATCCTCAAGTGGATGCATTGTTAGGTTCCTATACCAATAGGAGCTATAATTTTGAATGACTGAGATTAAGCCTTGTAATATTGTACATACCTTTGCTTTCTACAAATATTTTCCATATTAAAAAATAAAAATGTAAAGAGGGTATGTCCTAAAAGAATAAAAAAAGGACAAAAAGAATAAGAATAAGGTCCAAAAAATAATTGAAAATATATGAACCCCAAAAGACAAAAAGAGACCATGAAAGTGAGAAAGTCAAAATGCCACTACTATTTACTTTAATGCATAATAAATGATTGTGTGAAGCTTGTTACTCATGCCACAATCCATGATAGTCAAATTATTTAAAATTGGTTATTTCACGTTTTTAATTTTATGTGTATAGTTAGAGAATAAAATCTGACCGAATGGTGTAATTGGCAGATCATTAGATAGGTAGAGTAAATAAAAGGTGCTCATCAGTTTAATCTGAGCCCTTGGATGATATAAGGCTAGAATTAGTTAGTTTACATTGTAAAGAAAATAAAAATATTTATAAGGGTTTTCTAGCCTAAATGTATCCTAATAAAGTGAAGAAAAAATGGTAGGATGAGTAAATGGCCAAGTAGTAGAAAGGTTGCAGAAATATCATTTGATTATACAAAAGCACTTATGTCATTGTCTTAAATGAAATTTTCAAAAAAACATAAGTAGTGAACAAAAGAAAAAATAATGGTTAATGATATGGTCTATTTAACACACCCGCATTTATTTCACCCCTTCACATCACTAATTTCTGATAAATAAGTTCTAGTACTTAAAAACTACAAGTGAAAAAGGCTTAGAGCATTTCTTTGACTTTTAGAGGGACTGGACCTTTTGCTTAATGACTTAGGGGAACAAGTACCAGAACTTGCCTTCATAAAAACACATTCCCCCTTCATAAGAATCCATTTCCCCTTATTAACCTAAGAAAACCCCTTTTCCTATGTTTAAACACCTTTTTCCTAGGAAGAGTTACCCACCCCCATGTAAAACCCTTTCACACGAAAGCCCATCTAAAGTTTTTATCCTAAGTGTAAATCAAAACACGTAATTGCATACACTTAACCCATTTTTCCTTAAGAAAATCCACTTCGCCATCACTTTCATATTAATTAAACTAACTTTATTATATAGATTCCCGAAAAAACATTAAGCCTGTATTAAATTAAAACCCTATATAGAATATCCCAACCCCTTAGTTTTAAATAAAAAATAATATAAACTACCCCTTATCCTGAGATAGTTTCACTTAATGTACCTAACCCTGTTAAAATTTTAATTTAATCTTGTGTCAGCCACATTTGACTCCCTAAATCCCTCATCAAAGCTCGGCCCAATCACTCAACCCTGGATTAGTCCCTAAACTAATCTTGAAACCACCATAATTAAATCCCCAGGCCCCCCATCAATTCCTGTCATTTCCCACTACGCAGCATTGCCCCCCAACCACCGTTGATCATCCCTTCCCCACATCTAATGGCCCATAGTCATATCGGTCATGCCTAATGATCGAAAAATAATCTCTCGATAAAGTGGTTTTCCTCTCGACCCCTGATGCTATGTGTCAAGCAATGTATGGAATCGGGTGACCCCTCCTAAATACCGCCTGCACCACAAAAGCAGTGTGATGGCCCTCCAAAACCATTTCCCCCATTTAACTGAAAAACCATCACTATTCATCTAAACGTGAACCTGCCAAAAAATTAACTATTTTTCTATAAAAGCTGCGAAGCCCTCTTTTGCCTTTTTTCACGCATTCTCTTTGTAAACTGTGTAAACCATTGCGACCATTATAACTTTGAAATCTCCCATAGACTTCCAATTCCACCCCAAAAGATGTTACAGATAGCCAGCCAACCTTTTCAGACCGTACCAGGACTATGCCAACCACTGCAACTACCAAGAACCAACCATTTAAGAGCCAAATCACCCAATTCCAGGTATTTCACCATTGAATACCTCTTACCCCTGCAAATTTCAAAACTGTTGCCTTGTGCAGTATTTTAAATTAAGAAATTAAGTAAAATACTGCCAATTTTAAGAAATGTTTTACCTGAACCCTTTAAAAGTCCCAAGAACCTTTGCTGAAACCCCCAAAGCATAATTCAAATCCACAAGAGCTAAACTATGGCTTCCCCCATCACCATGGACGTTAAACCAATTACAACTCCCCATATAAACCTGGACCACCTTCCCTTGGCTGACAAGGACTTCCAAATAAAGGAGACTACTACCCTAGATCCCCTGCTCAAAGTGCATTGCCAAAGTAGGGATAGATACGTTAACCATGCTGATGCGATTGGCCTTTGGGAGTCAAATTTGCCCAAATACCAGTTCCCCCAAGTTCACATCTGTCAAGCTATAGAAAGGGTCTCTTTCACCTTTAATTACCTCACATTAATATGTCAATCTGGGAAAGTTTTTGTTATTTCAAAGAGTGTCTTAGTCTGAGGTTATCATTTGCTAGAGTAATGCTAGTAGTACAGTGTTCAGAAATGCAAGAGTAAATGGATGCTTGTTTACAACTAACTACTTCAAAAGATTAAAACACACATTCAGAAAACCAAGCAATTTATTAGTCAAGGGTTCAGTAGCACTAACTCATCCTTTTGTAAACTGATCAAAAAGGAAAGCAAAGAATAGATCGTGGATCTGGGAGTCGGACAGTAGATGTCAATGCTCACTACAACTTGAGATCGTTCTTCACACCAAAATAACAAATGACAGGAAATGAAATGGCAGATAAGAAATGGAACAACAATTAAGAAATAGAACAGCAAACCTGAAATGGAACAACAAACAAGAAACTGTAACAACAACTAAGTCTAGCAAGCAGTAACACCTTTGTCTACAAGATCAAATGCACTAATCGTGACCTGCAGGAATCAAATGGCAATCCTTCACTCTTAAGAATGGATTGAACAACACACCAAAATGGAACAACACTGATTAATGATGAATTATAGAACGGTGCTTGAAAACCATATATACACACGACACACCTCAATCTCAGTTAGAAAGAGTACAACTGCATTTCAAAATAGAACAACATTGGTTATATATCCAACAATCGCAAAGAACATAACTCCCAAGATGAATTCTGTAATGTCAATGAACAAGTGCACAGCACAGAGGCTCTGTAATTAAACAACAACAGTATTCTGTAAAGACTAGTAGTATTATATCAACACTTAAAAGAACAGTGATACAATGCAGAGTCAATAAAATAGTTATGTCTTTAGAAACCTTAATAAATTAAACATAACAGAGCATGTGATGTAAAATACAAAATGGATCATATTACCAAATAACATCGATAAGCAAACTACGCACAAACCAAACGTAATAGTACAGGAGCAAGTGTCCTCCAGGGACGGGCCCTTAGCCTCCAGGGGTACACCGCTCGAAGTTATTCCAGAATCAGAGATGAAATAGCAACCAAGTTTGTATTAATGCATAAAGCGGAATTACAATAGATCAGTTCTTAACGAGACTCGATGATCAAAGTATTAATCTTAAAGGAAATTACATAAAACATAACAGATTGTAACCCTCCTTGAGCTAACAATGCTGCCCCTTTTATAATGGTGAAGGCAGAGATATCTAGGTGCAAAAATAGTTAAAGAAGCGATCCCTTAGGATCGAGGATCCTGAGGGATTCACCAAACCGTTAGTCCTCAGTCATCTCTTTTCTTTCCTGCACCGAGCCGATACCTCCACTTCCTTTCTAGGGTTGATTCACTTTGATTTGTTTTGCCTTGTTTGCATACGGTTCCCTGTCAAAGGGACAGTGGTTAACCCGTCCTTTTCCTTTCCTTTGGAACAACAATTTCTCATTTTTCCTTCTTTCTGCATAAGGAAATGACAATTGTCAGTGTTTTCATCTTGCATATTAATCTCACAGGTTTTATTACAATTCCCTATCATTTTCCTAGTTCATGATACAAAAGGTTTGTAAGTTCTAACGAAAAGATGCTGAAATAATTACCAAAAACATACCTTCTTTAGTACTCCACACACCCCCTGCTTACCCTTTTTCATGCCCTCATGAAAACATTATAGTTGACATGTAAGGCAGTAAGAGAGTAGGTTGGAGATGGAATCTCATGTGAAGGCCTACAACCATGATGCATAACTAGGTGTTCAAAGAAATGGCTTGTCTGACCCTCAGGGATCTCATACAGGGCTTGGTATCCGGGTGCAGGGTGCCAAATAATTGGACTCCCGAACCTATACCCTAACCAGGATGGCCCTGCCCTCAAAATTACTTCACCATAGAGGTGCAAGCGGTTGGCAGCTAATTTAAATTTTTCATACTTAAATGGTTCCCTGAGCTGGATATTCGAATTAGAGATCTGATACAGAAATTTAGCTGTATCAATGGCAAGGTCTTTGATAGAGAAAAAGTATTCTATTCCTTGTCGAATGACTGCCTTATGAATGGGTCCTAATGCTTCAATTACACCTGGAGTCTTCATGAGGTTTCTATGTTTTCTCCACAACTGTGTTGGATTCCCAGGCTCAGCTCTTACCCACAAATCTAATCCGTTTTCTTTCCTTTGGAAACAATTATAGGCTTTAAGCCATTTAATTTGATTAACCCCAAATGAAATAAATTTCTGTAATTGGATATCCCCAACAAAAGGGCCAGGGTTCAGCTTGGTCTCCTGGTCTAATACAAGGTTATATAAATAAAACTCGCACAGTAGTCTCTGAAATTTTACCTCGTAGTGCTTACAACAATTTATAAAATCATCGATGGCATTAATTTGTATGGGAGCACCTGCTTTAACAGCCTTTATTTTCAATTGAAAATATCGTTCCATTAAAACCAAGGCATAATTCCTAGCAGGGGCTCTACATGCTAGGATGTCATTGTATAAAGAACATAAGGTATCCATCTGCTTGATAACTATATCTAACCTATGATTTATCTTCACGACCTTTTCTTCTTCCATTCGCCACCCTTCAAAGGCCTGGCTTTTGGATAGATTGACGTTCCTAAGCTGCTACTGTAGCTCTTCATACTTTTCTCGAGGGACCGTTTGCTCTATAAGCTTTTCTATTGCTTTCTAAGCTTGCATCAAACCCTCTCGTAGGGTTACCGTTCTCGGATCTCTTTCCCATGTGGCAGTGGAGACCGAGAGTTTTACCTGAATTTTCCTATTGCGTTGTTTTGTGTTCATGGCCTTTATCACTCCCGAGGGTGGTGCCTGTCTGAATTTCCTTATCGCTGTTCAAAATATCATCCATTTCTATCTTAACCTGGGTATCAATCCAATTCTGTTCCTTTTTAATTTGAACAACAGTCTGCTTCTCAACATTATTTGGAACAACAGCCTGCTTTTCAATAGGGTTTTGAACAGCAAGATGGACTCTAGTCCTCTGATCCTTTGTCTTGAGGGGTTTTGCTAGAGTGGTTGCATTTTTCCTTCCTGAAGTCCTTTTTACCCTTTTCCTTTCTTTTAATATCTTGATCTGCTGTCGGAGCTGAACTATTACATTCAATGGTATCTGTTGTTCTTTCTGTAATTTATTAATTTACTCAATTTCCTCAGAAGGAACAGCAGACTGTTCACTCAGGACTGGACTGTGACTAATTCCCTGATTTTCTCTATGGGGTGCTTCTTTGTTGCTCTGATCTAGTTGCTCCGGGGCAAGAACTGTAACTGATTCAGTTATTTCTTGGATGACTTCCTTTTCTTCCCCCCTTTCCTTTGAAATTTCTTCTGGTGTCGTCTGGCTAGGAACGGATTGTTCCTGTTATGCATCTTCTGTCATATTTTCATCATGAATAGGCAGATTGTCTTCTTCTACCTCCTCTGCATGTAATTCTTCAGGTGCATTTCCCTCCTGAGGTTCCTCTTCGGCATGGAGATCTAATGGACTGGAAGGTTGGCCATATTCGCCCATATTGGGCAAAACTTTGGCCAAATAATCTTCTCTCAATGGATCCTACAATGGGCTACCTTCCTACTATTCTGTTTCCTCCTCCTGCTCAGATCACTCGGTTTCTTCTTCCATTTCTCCTTCCTCTTTTTCCTGCATTCCTTTCTCATTGTCTTCCCCTTCTAATCATGGGGGTTGCTCATCTTCTATCTCTACTGGTTGGTTGGTGTTTCCTTGGGGCTTCTCCAGCCTCCCCCGTAGTTGTGTTAGCTGAACCGATTTCCTTTGCTTTTCTGGATGCTCAAGTGTACTGGTGGCATGTTTACGTTTTGGGGATGGTGTGGTCAATCCTCCATCTATCATGGCAATTAGCTCTTCCCAGCTGCTCAGCTGCTGGATAAGGCTATGGCTAATTATTAACCGAATCAACCCATGATGACTAACAACTGACTCTACATGCTGTGCCTTTTTTATGCTCCGTGCAACGTCATGAAGTAATGAATTCAAAAATGTAGGTAAATTTACAAAGCATTTTTTCTTTAATACAGCTAACATTTTAAGATGTCGTGGTCTTACCTCGTCTTTTCTTCCTTCACAGGTGATGTAGCTTTGAATGATCTTTGCCAATTCCACCCATGGCTCTCCTAATGCTGCTGGCAGAACCCCCTTTCCTCTAATTTTCAGGCTCTGGCCTTCCTCCTTGAAGGTTTCTATGATCTTCTACAATCTCTCCTTCTTTAACATCCATACAGGTCCAGCGGCTGGCAGTCCCAAGACTTCTGCGATTATGTCATCAGTGACTGATATGTGTCTCCCCCTCACTGTGGAGTGATCCTCTTGCAAGTTTTGCAAGAATTCAGTTGCTACTGTCTCGTTGGATTCCTGTAAGTGATTGAGATAAGTTAGCCACCCTGCTCTTGCCAGGATTTCCCGTGCAACATCAGAGACTGTTAACACTTGCGGTTCTCTCCGAATCAATCTTCCTCCCATGTTTATGGTTTCTCTATAAAATCTCAAAGTTTTGACAATGGAACGACAACTGTTCACACTGTTGAAACACTAAGAGGCTGACAGACGCAAGACTTGCTCAAAATCTACTGCTATAGAGTATACAATGGAAATGGCTTATGAACAACAAGTCATGCAAAAATAAATAAAAAGTAGTATACCATTGAGTCGTGCTATTCCCAAGTACACAACTTCCCGAATAGCGATCTGACACGTAATCCAAGGAATGATGAGGTTAACCTCCCCCCCCACCCCCGCAATGTGATAGGCCGTCCCAGCTGTCAAATATAGGAGCGACATGTTGTTCTGAAGTAGAGTCATAAAGGAACATCATATGGCAATATGTCATGTTTACGAAAGTAGAAAATTACAGAAATCGAGGCGTAGAGTTGGATCGCTTAATATGTAAGAAACTGCGATGATATGATGCGATGCTGGGGGGATAGGACATCTGCCATGGATACGGAGTCTCATGCGGTCATTGTCAATTGTTCTGTCATGATTGGTCATAATAGATGTACATGCATTGTATGGTTCAAGAAATAATATATGATTGATTACTAAGGCATAAGAAATAGAAGGGTGCTAATAACTACCTATTGGTGTAAATAATGTGACTTCAATACTATTAACAATACTCTGCTGCCGAAAGGTGTCCATAACCTTGGTAGAGTTGTTTATTTCACCCATGGAACCATGATCCTTTGTGTATGCTTAGGAAATGTTGTGTGATGTCAAAATGTAGGCCATTATGCTGGCTTGGTGACCAGTTAGCCATAATGCCATTCACGAGGAAGGAGCGAAAAGTAGGTAGGCCGGCTCGTGATGAGACCTCCTATTCCAAGGGTTCTTTATTTGATATACCTTTTGGACCATATCGCTGGTGTGGTGGCCATAGTGGGAATTCCACTTCACTTTCGTTCTCATGATCATGGTAGGCTGGCTCTTGATGAGACCCCCTATCCTGCAGTTGACAACTTATAAGTTATTAAAACATCATTGTTTGCTCTTTTTTCTTTCTTTTTCATAAAGCATTTTCCCTATTTATACAGAAAGGGTGGTTCAACACTCCTTAAGAGTAGGAATGGTGGAAGAAGTTTTAACATCTCAATAGGAAGATATAAAACCTTTGCTCTTATTCCTGAATTATAATCAAAGAGGATTAAAAGGGACCAACATGATAAAGATAACCAATCATAGCAGAGTTAGTAGAACAATGACAACAAAAGATAATGAGTAAGCGTGTCCTTTCTTCTGTCCTCTTACCAATTCAAGGCAATTTCTTACGAAAATAGTGATTTTATGATTCATTGATTCCAGTATGTTGTGATTTTGTATCCATTGCATAAGTGCATAGCTGTATTCTAAAAGACTTGAAAGAATAGGAACAGTAAGCATCCTTAATTTAGAACAGCATGGGGAACAAGCTGTATCAAAAAGGGAGAGCAAAAGAATGCAAGTGGTGTTCATTTTGGAAAAAGGAACAACAAAAGATCAAAAATGTTGTTCCTTTGGAAAAGGAACAACAGAAAACACAAATGCCATTCCTTTGAAAAAGGAACAGCAAAAATCGAAAACGTTGTTTCTTTGGAAAAGGAACAACAAAACACACAAATGTCGTTCCTTTGGAAAAGGAACAACAAAAATCGAAAATTTTGTTCCTTTGGAAAAGGAACAACAAAACACCGAAATGTCGTTCCTTTGGAAAAGGAACAGCAGAAATCGAAAATGTTGTTCCTTTGAAAAAGGAACAGAAGAACACAGAAATGTTGTTCCTTTGGAAAAGGAACAATAGAAATAGAAAATGTTGTTCCTTTGGAAAAGGAATAGCAAAACACACAAATTCCATTCCTTTGAAAAAGGAACAGCAAAAACCGATGATGCTATTCCTTTGGAAAAGGAACAACAAAGCATAGAAATGTCGTTTCTTTGGAAAAGGAACAACAAAAATCGAAAATGTTGTTCCTTTGGAAAAGGAACAATAGAAATTGAAAATGATGTTCCTTTGGAAAATGAACAGAAAAACACACAAATGTCATTCCTTTGAAAAAGGAATAGCAAAAACTAAAAATGTTGGTCCTTTAGAAAAGGAACAACAAAAATAGAAAATGTTGTTCCTTTGGAAAAGGAACAACAGAAAGCAAAAATAAAGAAAAAGAACAAAATTAAAGCAAAATGACAGTTGATCCAAAGCATGTTGTTCTTTTGAAAAAGGAACAACAAGAAGAAAATGATATCCTTTTGAGAAAAGGAATAGCAAAAATAACAACATTGCTACTGCTTCGAAAAGTAACAGCAAAGCGTTGATTCAAAAATATGTACAAAAATGATTCAACAAAAGAAAAGAAATTATGTACAAACTGTGAAAAGAAATAAATCTCTTGATGAATCACAGGTGAGGAAGACTTCTTTCCCTCCCAAAAAATTTCCATATTAGAGTCTTGGCGTAGCTGCTGGTAGAAGGACTCCCGAGTCAGTGGTTTGCGATAAAGACGAACTCGGTGGCCATTTGCCTTGAATGCATATCCAGAATTGTCAATAGTGATTAGAGTAAGAGTACCGTTGTCATGTACTTTCTGGATTTCATATGCTCCCAACCAATGAGTCTGGAGTTTCCTGGGGAAGTCCTGAAACGTGGAATCGTACAAAAGTTCCTAGTCTCCTTTCTGGACGACTTTATTTTTAATGAGAGCATCATGCCATTTAGCTCACCGCTGTTGGATCAGTGCAGTGCTTTGAAGTGTAGAGAGCCTAATTTCGTCTAGCTCATTGATCCGCTGTAATCGATTAATCTATGCCTTGGTTAGATCTAAACCAACTTCCTGTGTTGTTCGCAATGTTTGGATTTCGAATTCTATGGGGAAAATGGGTTGTTTTCCAAACACTAATTGATAAGGTGAGTAACCAGTGGTACTTCTCCATGTTGTTCTATAAGCCCACAGTGCTTCGGGTAGTCAGGAAGCCCAATCACATCTATGTGACGCAATGGTTTTTGTTAGGATTGCTTCTATTATTTTATTGCTGCTTTCTACTTGACCATTTGCCTGTGGGTGGTATGGAGTAGTGATTTTATGCTGGACATGATAGCTGTTGAGTGTTGCAGCTATTTTGTTCCCAGCAAACTGTGGTCCACCGTCTGTAATTATCTCTCTTGGAAGGCCCTAATGCACAAATAGATGGAACAGGAACTGTATGACAGAATCCTTTGTAGCTCTTGGCAATGCCTCTGCTTCAACCCACTTGGTGACATATTCTGTTGCCACCAAAATATATGTTTTCTGGTTTGATGATGGGTTAATTGTTCCAATGAAATCAAGGGCCCATCATTCAAATGGTTCGATGACTAGCTGTGGTTTCAGAGGCATCTCATTAGACTGACCAGGGTGTCCTGCTCTCTGGCAACTGTCACAGGCTTGGATGAATTTCTTTGCATTTTTAAAAATTGTGGGCCAATAATACCCTGTTTGCAGCACCTTATGTCCAGTTCTGTGATCGACAAAATGTCTGCCACATGGTCTGTCATGGAAGGCTTTTAAAATGTCAAAGATTTCATCTTCTCAAACACATCTCCTGATATGCATGTCTGCCCCTGTGTGGAACAAATAGTCCCCAATCCAAAGTGTCTAATACTTGGTCGATGAATGGGAGAGGGAAATGTCTTTTTGTGTTGCTTTATTTAGCTCTCTGTAGTCCACATAGATTCTCCACTTCCCATTCTTTTTTGGTACCACCACAAGCGGAGAGACCCATTTACTATCGGAGATAGGATAGATGAAATTGACATCTAAAAGTTTTTGAAGTTCAGCTTTTACCACATCTCTTAGATGAGGATTAAGTCTCCTCTGAGGCTGATGAACATGTCTCGCATCTTTTTCTATATAAATGTGGTGTGTACATAATTGGGGCTCAATTCCTTTCATATCAAGGTAGTCCCATGCAAACTCTTCTTTATATTTCCTTAACAAATGGATGAGCTTCATTGCTTGTTCGAATGTGAGGTTGGCGTTAATGTTTAAGGTTTTTCCTATTTCAATTTCCACAATTTTACTATTTGCAACAGAGGTAACAAGTATTGTTTGATCATGTGTATCTTTAAGAGGATCTTCTTCTAATTCATTGTCAAATGCTGTCTTTATCATGTGACATTGTGTGTGGGATGTGAGTTTAGTTTGCCTAATAAAATTATTAATGGCATTGTCTTCTGTTTGGTCTTTGAAATCAAGTGCCTCTTGTATAGTTAATGGAGATCTAATGTTATCACTAAGGTATGATACAGGGTGCCTATTAGTTTTGATTATTGTGACACTTGGCTGAGCTAGAGGATATAGAACTAAGTTTTTGATATTTTCTCCTCTGGTTATGGTCATGTTTCCTTCTCGATAGCCAATATAAGCATCGGTAGTGGCAAGCCAAGGTCTACATGAAATCAATGGATTTCCATCAAGTTGGGTTTTGGGATTTATTATCAGAAAATCGGTTGGATATTCCCAGGAGTCAACAGAGACCATGACATCATGTAGTGTGCCCTCCAGCCTAACCACAGATCGGTCAGCCAATTCTAGCAAGGTAGAGGTGGGTTCTACAGATGTAATGCCTAGCTTTTGGCAAGTAGTGGTTGTTAAGATATTGATTGCAGCTCCTAGATCAACTAAGGCATTGGGCAGGGTCTGACCATAAATTTGCACAGTTACTATTGGATTTCCTAGGTCTTCGTATTTAATGGGTGTTTCTTTTCCTGATAATAAGTCAGATAGAGTGCCAACTACTTGGACTCTTGGATTATTTTTTATATTCCTCCTTGGTTTATTTACACACAATTCTTTGATAGTTTTCACATATATCGGGATGTCTTGAATGGCTTGGAGGAATGCAATTTTTAGGTACAAATTTTGTAATTCTCCCAAAATGTCAAAATCAGGATATTGTATAGGTCAGGGTATGATTAATCATTCTGGGAATGGGGGAGAGGATGTGGTTGCTTGATTATGAGTTTGTTGTTTATTCACATCCTCTTCTTGTGACAAATGTTCTCTGGGTAACTGATTTTCAACCTGAACTATCTTATCTCGCTCTGTTTCAATAATACGCCTAGATCTTAACTGAAGATCATTACACTCCCTCAGATCGGCTCCTATTTCTAGTGTTTCTATGATTTGGACAGATTGGACCGGCCTATTATTTGGATTGGGTTTGGGTTGGGCTGGGAGTTGTGGTCTCAGATTAGGCTGGGGATTTTGTTGTAAGGCTGGCAGTGTAGGTTGAGGGAGCGGAATGGTTCCTACTGGCTGATGCATCGGTCTCTGCCAGTTTGTCTGCCAGGCTAAACTTTGTGAAGTAGGGGGAGTCCATTGTGGTGGGTATGCGTTATTTTGCCAATATGGTGGATTATAAGGAAGATTTGGCCAACCATATTGGCTTGCCTGATTCAGCCACGGGGTTGAGGAAGGAAACCACTGTGGTGACCAGTTTGGAAACGAAGATTGGAATTAACTTTGCCACATATTATATTGTTGAGCATTATACTGCGGAGACTGAAAAGAAGAAGTTGGGTTTGGAAACATACCAGATTGTCACAGCTGCCACTGACGGCACTACTTGAGCAAATACACCGATTCTGGCTCTTCTTCTGCTTCTTTATATACTGCTTTTAATCCGGGAAGTGAGGGATAGCTTTCCGTAAGGTGATCTTTTGTGCAGATGGCGCATGTTTGGACTGCATCTAGTGGAAACTCCTTATGGCTATGCTTTTTCCTGCATCGGGGATAGAAGATTGTCAAATTCTGTTCTGCCTCCATTTGCTTCTGTTTGGCCTGCATAATATCAAGTTGTGTAGTTAGTGTCCCTAGTATATCAGTTTTAAAATTTTCCAATAAATTTCCAATTTCTACATGTGTTACTCCTTCTGTCAAAATTTTATTATCTCTTACAAACCAATCATGTTCTGTCAGTTTTAATCTTGTGCTACCTCTCGAGCTCCTGATACATAAATCAATAATGTCAGCAAAATTTTCTTGATAAATATCTCCTTTTCCCATAATGTTTAATGTTTCAATCCATTGTTCCTTCATGCCCCTTATTAATGTTATTTTTAACACATTATCAAGTAAAGGCAGTGATGCATAAGGATATCTTTGAAGATTATACTGAAAATGCTCCACATACTCCTCTAATATTTTGTTTGGTCTAGCCATCATCTGGAATATTTCGTCCTTCAATTCTCTAGACCTGCAATAGTCCTGATATTTTTTAGAAAATATTCTTTCATTTGATCCCAGTTATTTATAACCCCGCCACCTAATCCCATAAACCATCTTAAAGTAGCCCCTTTTAATGTAGAGGGAAATAATTTCAGTTTCTAGGGGTCGGTGGTGTAATCATATCCCCTACACAGCACATTGAATTCAAATAGAAATGCATCCAGGTCTTCTGAAGTAAGACCGTGGAATGTAGGGATATGTTGAAGCGGGATTGCTTTCATAGGCACATTTGCTGTAGAATCCACTATGGGGTATTTTAATGTAGAGGTTTGGGTATTTGGCTGGTTTTGAGCCATTTGGACGAATATATGCCAATAACCTTCTGGGATATCTAGGAGGGTATTCCTAGGTTGAGGGTGAATGGCTTTAACAGGAATGGTTTTAATAGCACTTCCTCTATCTGGGATAATGAGAGTGCCTAATGTCTGAGGAGATTGAGTTTCTTCAAAAATGATTTTTGCAGCGCTTTCCTTTTCTGGGCTGTTCAATGGCTGAGTTGTCCGAAGAGGAGATCTCGGTTCCTCGGTTTCCCCTGTCTCTCCTCCTCCTTCACAAAGATTACTGAAATTCCCTTCCTACAATAGTTATGGAGTAGAATTTTCGATTTCTTGAAAGTCCTTCTCTTCAGTTTGGCTATGCACCTCAGCAAAGGCTACAGATGGTGATCCTGTGACCTTAAGGGAGCTAGTAAGCTGTGTAGAAATAACTTTTCTGGGTCCTACTGAGGGCTAAGATTCTACTTTCTTGAAGATTTAGTCTATGAAGGTTGATTGGCCAAGGGTCATCAGCCCCTTAGCTTTTTCTGGCTTAGGTAGAGGTTTGGAATTCTTTTCTGGCTTTTTCTGCTTAGTCATGCACACAAATCAACTACTAAATTCTACCCAAACAAAACAGCAGCAAATCTGTACGAAAGAGGGCAGAGGAGCAGGGCTGTTACATGCTCCACATGTAGGTTCTTACCTTCCATTTTTAAAACCCAATTCTTCCCTAGCAGGTTTGTACACTACTCTGAAAAAAGAACAAATGGCTACACTCTTTCCCCGGCAACAACACCAAAATGTCAAGCTACAAAGAGGGTCTCTTTCACCTCTAATTACCTCACATTAATATGTCAATCCAGGAACATTTTGTTATTTCAAAGAGTGTCTCAGTTTGAGGCTATCATTTGCCAGAGTAATGCTAGTAGTACAGTGTTCAGAAATGCAAGAGTAAGCGGATGCTTGTTTACAGCTAACTACTTCAAAATATTAAACCAAACATTTAGAAAACTAAGCAATTTATCAGTCAAGGCTTCGATAGCAATAACTCATCCTTTTGTAAACTGATGGAAAAGGAAACCAGAGAATAGATCATGAATCTAGGAGCCAGACAGTAGATGTCAATGCTCACTACAACTTGAGATCGTTCTTCACACCAAAATAACAAATGATAGGAAATGAAACGACAGATAAGAAATGAAACAACAATTAAGAAATAGAACAACAAACCTGAAATGGAATAGCAAACAAGAAACTGTAATAGAAACTAAATCTAGCAAGCAGTAACATCTTAGTCTACAAGATCAAATGCACTAATCGTGACCTACAGGAATCAAATGGCAATCCTTCACTCTTAAGGATGGATTGAACAACACACCAAAATGGAACAACACTGATTAATGATGAATTATAGAACAGTGCTTGAAAACCATATATACACATGACACACCTTAATAGTAATCTGATCCAGTTATCAATCTCAGTTAGAAAGAGTACGATTGCATTTCAAAATAGAACAACATTGTTTATAGATCCAACAATCACAAAGAACATAACTCCCAAGATGAATTCTGTAATGTCAATGAACAAGTGCACAACATAGAGGCTCTATAATTAAACAGCAACAATATTCTGTAAAGACTAGTAATATTATATCAACACTTAAAAGAACAATGATACGATGCAGAGTTAATACAATAGTTCTTTCTTTAGAAACCTTAATTAATTAAACATAACAGAGCATGTGATGTAAACTACAAAACGCATCAAATTACCAAATAACGTCGACAAGAAAACTACGCACAAACCAAACGTAATAGTACAGGAGCAAGTGTCCTCTAGGGCCAGGCTCTTAGCCTCCAGGGGTACACCACTTGAAGTTATTCCAGACTCAGAGATGAAATAGCAACCGAATTTTTATTAATGCATAAAGTGGAATTACAATAGATCAGTTCTTAACGAGACTCGATGACCAAAGTTTTAATATTAAAGGAAATTACGTAAAACATAATAGATTCTAACCCTCCTCGAGCTAACAGTCCTACCCCTTTTATAATGATGAAGGCGAAGGTATCTAGGTGAAAAAATAGTTAAAGTAGCGATCCCTCAGGATCGAGGATCTTGAGGGATTCACCGAACCATTAGTCCTCAGTCATCTCTTTCCTTTCCGGCACCGAGCCGATATCTCCACTTCCTTTCTAGGGCTGATTCACTTTGATTTTTTTTTCCTTGTTTGCATACGGCTCCCCATCAAAGGGACAACGGTTAACCCGTCCATGTCCTTTCCTTTGGAACAGTAGTTTCTCGTTTTTCCTTCTTTCTGCATAAGGAAATGACAATTGTCAGTTTTTTCATCTTGCATATTAATCTCACAGGTTTTATTACAATTCCTTATCATTTTCCTCCAGAAGCTTGACACCAGGGGCCAGCCCAGATAAATCATTTTTTGGACCCCACTTTTCCATGAATATGGGTCACCTTATACATAATCAAATTTTTATAAATTCTTTTGTGCATCTAGTCATGACCATGCTCACTGGGAATCCTCCACCTAGGATAAGCCTATAGATAAAATGGGTACTCTAGCTCTCTAAGCAAACCAAATTGGGTGACTAGTACCTTTATCAGAACCACACTGAAATCAGAATATATGGTTGCTTGCTTGCACCATATAAGTTGCCAAGATACCTCCCTATGATGTTGTTTTCCTTAGAGTATTACAGACAAATCATCAATGCTTATGAAGTCAACTTCTTCAATGCCAAGAAGGAGGCCTATTTCAAAATCAAAGATCAATTAGATCCCTTCATATGAAATTCCAGAGAGGTAGGGAAAGAGGCAGACCTAATCCTACAAAGAATGTAGTTCCAAAGGAGTTTTATATGGAGATATGACCTTTTAGAATTCATTACCAAGAAAAGCCAAAAGGTCAAGCTAGTACCCTTCATCCACCACCCCATACCAGAAATAGAGGCATATGCTAATCAAACAGAATGGATGGAAGGTACTCTACTAGGCAAAGATAGCACTAGAGTAGGTGTAGAAAATGCTCCGATTGATTTGGAAAATAATCTTGATGTCAACTCTTTTCTGCAGGTACCATAAGAGTAAGAAAGAACCATGAGTACCTCTCTAGTCATGTAGACTCCTTAGAATGAGGAGAAAATTCCAAAAAGAAATAGAGAGGGAGCTTCCACTTAAGGAATGGACACCTAAAATTTGCAACAGGAAACAAGAAAGAGGAAAAGGGTCAATCTAGCCTCTGAACAAGAATACACAGAAGAACTAGGACAAGTTACAAACACAGAAGTAGAAAGAAGTAGGCCCACTACTCCATTTAAAGGCATGCAAAAGGCTTCCACATTAAAGACTCAGATGTTGGAAAGGCAGCTTACTGTGGAAGTGTCATCCCTTAGTAGACCTACTGATAAAGACTAGGACATAAAAGACAAGTACAAAGAAATCAAAGTGAGAAATGAGAGGCTTAAGGCCCAAACATATGCTCATTACCTGAAGTTGACTTCCAAAAATCAAACAAGACTAATGTCAACCTTTGACATTAAAGAGGGAAATTTGCAGACGTCTTTCATCAAACCTACAGGTCAGCAGCCCAAGACAGCGTCTAATTTGAAAAAGGTTGACTTTGAAGTGTTGGAAAGGGATATTCATCCCATAGACCAGGTTGAAAATCACAAACAGGCTGGAGAGATGATATACTCCACCCTAACAGGTAAAGCCATAGCTTCTCATTGGCTACAAAACTATTTAAACAACATCTCAACACAATTTTAGTTAGAGAAGGCCTCCTCACAGGCTAAGGATACAAGGATCAAGTCCTTAGAGGCCTTAGTGATTGAATTGTGACATGATCACAAGGATATAAAGCTGTAGAGCAGCTTATAAAGAAGACAAATTATGATATTGTTGCACTTAAGAGACAATTAAAAAATACCACAGCTACAACATCCTCAAACTCTAGAAGTCATAGAGATCCAAACCAGACATGAGGAGTTGATGGAATTGGTCCTAAAGTTGAATGATCAATTAAAGGAGACATAAAAGGAGTTAGACACTTTAATTCAATTGAAGTGAAGTGGCTTGGCCACAACTTCTAAAGATGTCATTCATATAGTATCCACAACAGTCCCTTCTACATTGGCACCTACAACTCCACCTGCCACAGCATTGCCAGTCACAACAAAATCTACAACAATAGGTGCATCAGGAGAGAAAGTAGTAGAATTGGTTAAAGCCATGGAAGAGATGTCTAAGAGAAAAGGTGGAAGTTTGGAAACTAATGACAAACTTGCCCAGCTTAAGCAAAAGGAAGAAGCACGAAAGGCCCAAAGAATGAGTGAAAAAATCAAAGTCTCATAGAAATACTTAACAATGCAGGAACCCCTTGGGAAAACCAAGGAAATGTTGTGGGCCAATATCATTGACTCTGTCAATGATATTTGGCCATCAATTCAAGTTACTTTTGAAAAAACAGAGTTAATAAAGTTAGCTACATAAGCTATCCAGAAAGTAAAGGAGGAGTTAGGAGACAAGCTTGAGGATGCCAATAGACTCATCCACTTCCTCAATGGCAATAATAGGTATGAGCCCCATGAGCTAAATATAGAAGATAGGATTGAGACCATTTTGGAAATAAGGAAGGTCCTTTCCAAAAGGAACCTTATGCTTAACTTAGAAGAAAAGTGCCACAACATGTAGGTAGCCATTGATAGGTTCATGGCTAAATTCCAAATTTTGAGTGAGAAAGGTTTGCCCAGTCCTTTGGTTATCAATGACAAACTCATGACGCAGTTGGACTATGGTAATAGACTTAGAAAGTTGGCTAAGTAACAAGCTAGCTCTTCATCTATAAAAGCACTACCACCAGGCAAAGTTTTGTACAACACATTTGAAAACTTTTTTTTTCTTGAGCATGAGGTAAAACACTTATTCCTCACCAAGCCCTATTTTGCCAAATATACTAAAGCTGATGCGATATACAAGAGGATGATGGATGTGAAATTACCTAATGCAGAATGGTGGGAGACAATGACTGATTTATTGTGATAAATTTACAGCTAAAAGTTACTAAATAGTAAAAATGAGAGCAGCCAGGTAAACAGATGAAAACATGGCAGCATGGTCAAAGAGTATCAGGTGAAAGAGAAAAGTTGAAGAAGATTCCAGTGTGAAACATCACAACTGCAAGCTAGCACAGAGGGCTATAAATCCAACCATAAAAGCCAGCTGTACCAAATAAAAAGGGACACCATGAAACAATTAATTAGTTGTATCTATCTTCTTTCAATAAGATATTTGTATTTCCTAAATTAAATCTCAAGTTAGTTTGACATATTTTGTAATAATTTTTTGTATAAATACTTCACAACTCGAAGTATGTGGGTGGATTCTTAGACATTTCTATAGAACTTTTGATCAAAAGACTGTAATCTACTATATCACTAATTGGACTATCAAGCTTGATTAATGCATAAAGACAAGAAATTTCACAGGATTCATGTGTAGAGTGAAGTGTAGACAAGTATTTTCTCTTGTGTTGCTAACTTTCTTAAAGTTTTCCCACCATCTTTATTGTATATTTGAAATCTTCATGCTAATATGGAATGATATCTTAGAATTTGCTTCATTACACTCTGCTTAACTATTATGCATTTTTATGTTTTTTTCTAATTATCTAAGTTAAGGAAATCTTGATTGCTCCTTAGTTTAGGTAGTCTCCCTGTAATCTATAGTGAAGGATTCTTAATTTCCCTTTGTTCATGATTATCCTCTATTCCTCATTTTAATCACTGTATGAGATTTCTTAAATGCTCTTTCACCTTGGTTAAGATCACTTCATCCATCTGGCCCAAAGACCTGCATTTTCCTCTGCTAGCTTGTCCTCTAAACACTCCCTTTAGTGAGTTAAATCTAGTTCTACTGCCCTTGTTTGACTCCATAGCCCAATGGTCCAAAAACATCCTTCTATCCATCTGTTTTAAGGATTCCACCATCCAACCTTCAATACAAATCAAAACCTGCTAAACCTTAAGAACTAGCCTAAAATCCCAACAAACAAAGCTAAAACATATAGAGAGAGCCCTCTCTAAGTCATAGGTTAGCTAGAGCCTATACTTAAAATATTCATTTGTGGTTACCTTGGGTTATTCCTTTTTCTGATAACTTCTAGGGAAAAATTCTAAGTGATAACAGATCCTTCTAGAAGATTTAACCATTTATCTATGACATCCACATATATCTGAACTTCAAATATGGGGATGTCAAAGTTAACTTGTACCTTAAAGGGAGTGGTATTGCCAGAGTGGCTATTGGAAGAAGATGCATCACCTATGGATAGTCATCGAAGGATGTGAGCATAGTTGTTGATCATCACATTCCTCTATCGATCAAGGGCTTCCTTGAGCTATATTTTGAAAGGATCACTTGTTCCCTGATATTTCTTTTCTTTGTCCATGGGAGGTCATTAGGGTTTGCAAGTCTGGTCTTGCAAGGGTTCAACTAGTTCGAAACCTAACTCTTTACACCCCAACTGTTTCTTGGAAAACTAGTATTCCTAAAGAATGCTAGCCCTCTAAGTTTGGCATCTACCCTAGAAACAATAGTTTAGAGCAATTCAATGATTTCTTCTATGTGTAATAGATAAGAGAAAGATAATGGAACCAACCTGGAAGTTTCGCTTAATCCCTTGCTTGACCTCTCTCCCCTTTGACAGATCCTGCAACTCTTCCCCATACTTAACATGCTTGGAGAGTACCTATACAAGTATAGCAATAAAGAACTATCAAAGCATCATGATCTATTACAACATAAACATTACAAAATCAGAAATATAATGAACAAATGATAGCATTCACAAATGATAACATTCACAATTGCACAATCATACGGGAGAAAACTTGAAGAGCTTTATTAATAGAAAGTAGAATTACAACCCAGTTGTTTGATCCAGCATCATCCTCACAGCTTCAATCCTTCTTCACCTCATGAAATGGCAAGATCACTCCAACAAGAATACAATGCTCTCTCCTCAATTACAAACTATTAGCACTTACTTGCAATTCACAACATTCCAGCCTCTAGATCTCTTGGATGAGGGATCCATTTATAGATGTGTGCAAGGGTGTGAGTCATCCATGGGGTTTGATTAGTGTCATTCCACTTGTTACAATTGGTTCCACAAGAGAAGGGATTGGATATTTTCTTAGATCCCTTATTCATCCTTGGGTGAATTCAAAGAGGCAAGTGGCACAAGATAAGTTTCTAGAATATTCCATGAGCAACGACCTAGTAAACTGTCCCAGACATTTTTCCATCCTCACCCACTACACCCTATAGAAGGCCTAAATAATATTCATCGCACCCTGGTAGTGTACCACTCAGTATGCATCGCACTTTGCCAGCGGAGCAGTCAGTATGGTTCAATTTAGGCAATTTCTGGATGGTTTCTCAGATGGAACTTTTGGGGAATGATGTATTCAGATGAATATGTTCCTTTAGGGTATGAAACAACTCTTTTAGGGGTGGATGATCCCTAATAAATCGACATATAAGTTTGGGGTTGATGTGCCCAAATATGTCTATAACACTGACCTCGTTGGGGAAATGAAACAAAAAATGGAAAGAGTAGACACTTTGATACCACTGATCTAAACATAAACAGGAATGTAACAAAATATAGATATAACCACAAATAGAGAGATACGGTAGAAATAATACTTCATTTCATTAATATAAAAAAAAATAGAAATATGTTTACAAATAGAGTGGAAATAAACTAGCTCGGGTGATGGTAGATTACCTCTAGGAAGAGATGTGCTGCCTACATGCCGCTAAACTCTGTTAAAATGACGCTTGAAGGCTAATTTCTTATTGAGAAACAATGGAAAACCCTAAACATCTAAAAACCTAACCCTAGTAGATGAAGCGTCAAAACTATTGGCCTCGTTTGGGTAAATGGGTACATCAACTTCTCGGGGTCGTAATTTTGGCATATGATCTCTATTTGACATGCACCATACCTTGTTAGAAAGATATATATGAGGGCTACAATATTCAGTTGCAAACATCTCCTCAACGCTCAAGTTTGTGTATTTCTCAAAAAACGTCGTTTAGGGCTTCAAAATGGCTCTGGATGTTTAGGACCTGAAAAACTACCAAAAATAGTAAATTTTGCTACAATTAATGAAACTGAAAAACTGAAAGAAAGAGTGGTGGGGGTCCAAATGGATTAGGCAAGTGGCTACCTATACCCACCTAGATCGACATCCCCATAATTTTTAAGAGTTTATAATACACTCTTTGGTCAAGTTTACATCATAATAGAAACCAATACCCCAACTATCAACAAAAGGCTAAAAACATCATCATTGCTTTAATAAGCGATGGAAAACACATCATCACTTTTACAATTACATCACAACACGTGATTTACAAAATGCATCCATGAAAGGCTACCATATCTAGTAAAACCATCTCACCCATCAAAGTGAATGGGTCATCTCCGTGTGGTAGATTTGCTTGTTGAACATTTTCACTAGGTAGTTCCTACATGGGCACTTTGTCCTTGAGATGCTAGTCTGGATGGAGCCTCCAACATATGGCTCTTTGATGTCCACCTCTATTGTAATGAATCCAAAAATTCTTCTCCCTCCATTCCTTCTTAGCCTTATTCCTTCCTTGATGTGGAGAAGGCCTTTCACGCCTCATTCTCTCTCTTGCTGCCATTCTCTTCCAACACTCGAAAAGCATGTAGTTATGTAAGACAAAAAAACTACCTGGTTTTATGCACCATTATTTCTTCTCATCATTAACAATATTATTGTAATCAAAATGAACTTTAGAATATTGAGACTTTTTGTTCCTCTCTTAGCTATCTCTGGTGCAATATTTGCGATGAGAGCTTTCCTTAGCTCTTCCTCTACAAGGTGCACTATCATTGGAGGATTGTGATTTGTTCCCATCATCCTTGTTCCCCAATGGCTTTTATTGTAACTTATGTTTACCCTAGTTTCTTTAAATTTTTTGTTTATGTTGAAAAAAAAGGAAATACAAAAATACAAAAAGAAAAGAGGAGAGAAAGAAAGAATACAAGAAAAATAAATAATAGAAAATTAAATAAATCAAATTAGAAAAAAGATGAGAAAAAGGATATATATTATATATATATATATATATAATATATATATATATATATTATATATAGATAATACCAAAGTTTGCAAGCAAGTTCAAATGCCACATTTCATTTGATTTATATTGTTATTATTTTAAAAGTCCTTTGTATTTTTCCGAAGCTTATATTTTACTTGTAAACAATTATTGATTTGATGCTTTGTCACCTATCTATGAAGCATGATTGGAAACCAATCAATGGGATCATCCTCACCTAGATCAATGGTGGAGGATGAGTTCATGACCCCCCTGCACTTTCAACGTTTAACAGCGGGGCTCCAAAAAGAAGATTTCAACAAACCACCCACTTATACATGGCGCCTCCACAATAATTTTGGGACCCTCTTCTCCTAAACCAAAAACCATTCACCAACCCCTTCGAAATCTGCCTTTTCATTCCTGCTCCACTCTCTCCCCCACTCACACCTCGCAATGTGTCCCTCTCCTATTCTCTCCCACCAAATAAACATTACATGATTTAATTTCTCTAGTAAAACGGTTATGTAAGCATTTTATCATTAACTCTTCATGTCAATGTCTAAACTCATTAACGAGATGTGCTGAAAAACAGTTACACATTCGAATAGATATGTTATTACCAAAAGATTGATCATCTAGCCTAATTTATTAGATGGATCGAAGTACACCATGTAAAGTAAAATTGCTTTCAGTGTGAGAAATTACTTAATAAACCACTTTTGTTATGTAATTTATAGTTAAACCCTTGAAGAATAATTAAATAAATCACTATTTATTTGATTTTCTTCTAGGAATAATTAATTAAGCCATTGTTCAATTAGTATTCCTTTTCATATTTGATCCAATCATGAAAAATAAACAGATAAATCATTAATTACCTTATTTTCTACAAAAATTATTAATTAATCACTAATTAATTATTATTGTTTGACAAATTTAACTAAATCCCTTAGGAATAATTAAATAAATCCTTGTTTATTTATTATTTTCTAATTATTTCTTGAGATGATAAATAAACTTTTTATTATTTATTATTATAATAAAAGTTTAAATAATTTTTCCCTCCTAAACAAATATCATAAAATATTCTAGGTGGTTATTCCAAGAATGGGATCAATAATATTTTATTATTGCTCATTATTCGGGGATAACTAAATATTTTGTTATAAATATAAGGGTTTTCCATTCATTATTCACTTTTGATTATTTTTATTGTTTCACTCGCTGTTGTAATTCTAATTATTTTCATTGTTGCACACCATATTTTTATTGGGTTTACACATGATAAAGGAGAGAGACTCTACACAAGCTGAAGACGTTTGAGGATAGCCAAGAACCCATCCCATAGAGGGGCATTGGTAACATTTATCTGTTCTCTTCATAGGTGTTATAATAAAACTATTCTTTACATATCTGGTTTCCATTTTATGATTGGAGTTATTACTCTTTCTTTTTGCTGTTTAACTATGATTGTGGTATATATCCAGAATTTCGCAAGTTTTATTTCTCTCAGTTGTTGTAGATCTACAATGTTTAGTAGGCATTTATATTGTTAATATTGTTTTTTATCCACATTATAAAGTGGGTTCTTTTTGTACATCTTTGAGAAGAAAACACTACAACAAAATTGGCGACTCCACTAGCGAATAATTCTGGTTAAGAAACCTGGGTCTCCAATACAAAATTGGTTACTCCTCTAGGTTTTATACATGAGATCCAGAAACCTGGGTGACCATAGGTTTTCAGCTTAGGATTTCTTCTTTCTTCAATTCTATTAATGCTTCCTAGAATTTTAACCCTAGATCTAATAAATTTCTGACTTTTGCAAGCTTTCTAGTCGTTCATGCAGGTCACAGGAACCAGCAACGACAAAGGTGGCACTTTTTTTTCAAGATTTGTTGACCGATATCCGCAGAGTAGAAATTGCATCTTTTGGCCCAAAAAGTGTGATCTGGATGCCAAAACACACTTATCATCCCAAAAGGTGTGATCCCTACAAAGAAACAGGTTAGTACATGCGATTTTTGGGTTCTATGGCTTGTCTTAGATCTATTTCTGCGTTTTTCAGAGAGTTATTTGTTGGGTTATTTGACCTCTATCTCATCCCGATTAGGCCTTGATCAACTCTAATTTAATCATCGAACTCCAATTTAACCTCCTATAGGGCTTCTAGTACACTTCCACCTTTCTAGGAGGAGTTTCGCTGAGTGAGTAGTCTAAGTTTCTGTAACACTTTGAGCCACCCTTTCTAGATCTGTACCCTTCTATTTCAAATATGTTAAGATAGGTTGTTACCATCCATAGTTTCACATTTAAACTTGTTTTTTCATTTTCCTTAAGGTCCCATCAGTTTCCCTAGGCGTTTCACCCATCTCCCTATATTTTGCAGCGATCTTCCTCTCTGGTTTTTCGCTGCTACTGGACCACTTTCTAGCATCTTAGTGTCACTTGATCCCAATCACACTGATATTTAGTTCTCTTGAATATTTTAGTGTATTTTCCATCGGTTTAGCCACCAAGCAGTACAGTGTTTGAAAACCCGGTTTGGTTGGGGTTTAGTCAATTATTTTTCTTTTCATTTTCTATTATTTATTTCAATTTATTATCAGCAAGTTTTTTTACATTTTGACAAACATGATCTAGCCTTAATCAATTAATACACTTTCACACACAAGCACACCTTAAGTGAAGGGTGCTTGGTTTACACCTCTTAGCCAATACTTAACATAATAAATTTACCTCCCCACATCGAGAAAAATATATATTCTTGAAATCCATTCACCATTTTCATGACGCATGTGTCCTCCACCATTGTGCCACCAAGTCGTTTGTCATGGAGACTATTAGGCCTTCATCCCTAATTTCCACTTGGGCATATTAGCCCTCCTCATTGGGGTTGATTTACAGTCCTCAAAGTCCCCATACTAACTCTTCTCCTAGTCCTTCTCATTCCTCACTATGAGCCTCCTTCACTGCATATTGTCACCATGTCTGGACCCATAGCTATTGTAGAAAGCCAACCTGGTCTTGGCTCTGGTTCTATCCCGGTGGTCACATCAAGTGGAACAGTCTCAAGAACCATTCCGATAGCCCCCATGCTCCTCTTTATGGCTAGGTTAAGTCTACCATATTTTAACCAGTTGATAAAGGGCCCCATACACCATGATGCTGGTTAGCCCTCTATGCCAACTAAGCTTCCCTCAAACATCCCAAAGTTTGAAGGTAATGTTGGAGAGGATCCTATGAACCATGTTCAATCCTTCCACATGTGGTGTTCGTCCAACTCCATAATTGATGACTCCATTCATCTTCAACTATTCCAACGCACACTCACTGGAGACGCTGCAAGATGGTATGTAGACCATCCCTCCACATCTCATTCCATTTTTTGAAATGCTTTCTAAACCATTCCTTTCATATTTCCAGTTACCTCTCTAGTACAACACTAGTACGGAGCTATTGACCACATTCCATCAGTCCTCCACCACTCGCCTTTCTGAACATGTTCAAGAGTGGTGTTGAAGGAGAAGCACATGTCGTGCCCTACCTTTGGAAGACCGTGTCTATCTAGATTGGTATCTTAGGAGCCTTTTATCTCCCATTGGAAAAGATGTCGCATCCCATTTTCCTCAGATTGAGGAAGAATCTCTCCAAACTGCTTTGAGATATGATCTGATTTATGCACAATCTGGTTATGTCTATACCATCATTCCAAACCTCCCTCATCAAGGAAATTCCAATGCATCGGGGGCATCTAATGCTGCTGACAGTATCATTGGATTCCTTCCACACTCTTTGCCATATACTCAACAAAGTTATGGCTACCCATAGGGGGCACTAGTTCCTCCAACACTTATGCTCCTCCTAGCAACATGTTTCCAGGACCCCAACATGTCTACCAAATTGTCCAAACTGTTGCTCCTCCTTATGCACAACCTAGAACTCTAGCCCCTCAGAGATTAGCACTGCAACTTCCCATGCATCCTCAGCCCTAGTAGCCACTTCCCCCTCAAGGTCAGGTGTTTCGATAGCAGAGTGCTACAAATCCCCCAAATTCGAAGAAAAATAATAAGGGGAAGGGTAACAAGGGTAACCAAGATAATCAAGGTAACCATCTTAGTGAACCCTAAGGGAATCAGCCTAACACCAACAACTAGCAACAGGGCATCCAACCCAAGAAAAACAAGGCTATTCATATGAACTAGCCTTGTGCATGTCATGGTGTACATGGAAATTATACACATGAGTGTCCTCTCTTAACCCAGATGTGCCAAATGTGGGAAGCTCAAGTAGCTTCTAGAGGTTAGAAATTGCCTCAAAATCCTACGCCATCTCAACCGGTAGTGGTCACAAATCCTTTTCCTCAGCAAGCTCTTTTTTTTTCTCAACCTTAGCCAGGTCAAGCAGCCCATCTCCCCAAACATTCTAGTCATAGTGACTACCAGATTCTTATGATGGATTCTGATGAGGTCAATACCTATGATCAACAACTAGCTCCTTAGCACTCTATTGTTACCATCTCATCCGAGTCATCTAGATCCACCCACCTAGGACCTCCTTTGTTTTTGAGTGCCTCTTGTATGTTCTCACTAGGAACTATTCCTCCAGGTCTTAACCATCCAGGAGCTACTCCATCAGGACATTACCCTATAGGTCAAATACCTTTCTTATTTCCCCCTCTAGGAATATTTTATGTGCATGTCATGTCTTCACCTGTCCTTACTAACATGACTTTGGGGATGCTAGTATTGTGAATCAATGTCCCAGAGAACACTCTGCCTTGTCAGCTTGGACCATATCATGCATTAACCCGGGTCTAACCGGCCCCTACATCCACTACCCCTTATTACACAAAAAATTGTCACCATGACTTTCTGAAATCTTTGTGAGTCTATCATCACTCATACTTACCTCCTTAGCAAGTCTTCAACCTCAGTTCTTCATATCAAGCCTTGAAAATAAGAGAAAGACCTTAAAAATCTCTAAACTTATGGTTTTTCACTTTCTCTTAGCATTACCTGCGGTACCACACCTATTGGTCATGTCGCTTGTGCACTTGACCGCTCTGTATCTTTGCTGATGGGTGCGAACCTTTGTAGAAGTTAAAAAGGCACAAGTACATTCTTAAAAACTCACTTTGAGTCATTTCGAGAAGCTTCTAGAGGGAACCTTGAGCTGGCAAGTTCACTCCTTAAGGGTTCATGCATCCCCCCCTTAAGGAGCTAACCCCTTGATGTGAGGAGCTTATCCCTTCGAAGGAGGACTCTATCCCTTCAATGGTGGACCTGTAACCTCCTTCCTTTGCACTATAAAATGAAGCATTGGGCTAGTTACTTGAGAGTTGAAAGCTGAATATTTTTGAGGGTAAATGCTACTGGAACTTAGTCTTCCTAATTGAGCTTTTGAGAGGAGAGATTACATACCTTTTGATCTCATTTGGAGGAGAGTGAGGCTTGTCAAAGTAGAGGAGGTTCCTGTTTGGACCCTAGGAAGAGCTTGTACAGCATCAAGGCACCAAGGTTGTAATGTTCTTCTATTTCAAAGTTAATACAATCAAGTTTGTTTTTCTCAATAAGATGTGTTTTATGGTTTATTTCATAGATTCCTTGATCACTATGATGAACATGATTTATTATATTAGCTATGCACGTGTTCTTTGATCTGTGCTTGTTTGTGATTGTAGGTTATTAAAATGAAACTCTTTGAAGCTGTTGGAGCAAGGCTACCACAAATTAGCGTTGGACTTAAGGTAGGGTCTAAAACACCTCTTAGTTTTTATTAATGAATCGCATTATGTTTAGAGAAAGGTAGATTTTCTTATCCTGCTTGTTGCTAGATACCAATTGATACTAGGGAGATCGGTCTTGTCCGTAAGAATGATTTATCTGGCCAAAAAATTGGTGACTCCACTAGGGACGATATTTGATTGTTTAAATTTTCCTTTGTCTTTGACTTGAGAAACTTGATTTTTTGTTTCTGGTTTTTGCTTCATGTGTGTGAGATTAGGTAGTTTTTAGGTCCTCGATTGATTTTTTGTTTTTCAGAAATTTTTACGAGGACCAAATGTTCTGTTTGAGTTACAGTGCAGACCTTTCCGCACTGTTACTTTACTGCACAGAGTGGTTCCGCACCTGGTTTCACTGGAGGCCTGCGGACCTTGTCAAAATGTTTGAAAATCCTAAAATCTTTTCATCCAGATTAGGTTTAGGTTCTTTTTCTTACTTTTAGTCTCTGCCCAGATCTACATATATCCTGTCAAAAGTTTCTCGTAAGTTCGTTCCATTGGTGTTGTGTTTTTGATGAATTTCTAGAAGTGTTTGCATGCTTGGATTGATTTTCACTCGGTCTTTGTAGTGACTTAAAGCTTAGAAGTCTGAGAAACCTTAGATCACCCTGGTCTCTTTTGCCTTCTTGATGAGTCTGGCCTGTTTGTGAAATCTTCCTTTGATGAGAAATAAATTTCATTTCTCTTTGCAAATCTTTGAACGAACTTGGTCATAAGTTGTGAATTTCATTTTTATAAAGAAAACATAGCTGGGTGTTTTTTGATTGATTTTTTTTTTTTCTGAACGAATTAATCCTTAGTTTTTGAATAGCTAAGTAAAACATCTTCAAAAACATTTGAAGCTTTTATTTCAATTAGGTTTTTAGAATTTAGATCTCAAGATTAGATATTTCATAAGTTTTGAGTGTGTTTTCTAGAAATTTTAGTTTCTCTTTTGAAAGATTTGCTTTCTGTAGTTTTGAGTGTTGAAAAGAAAAGGGATTTATTTTGTGAGCATAATTAGTAGCTTCATTTTGAGTGTATTGAAAAAGACAAAAAAGTTTTTCTTTTCAGTTATATGTTGAAGGAAATTTTTGTTTTTCAAGAAATTGCATTCTCAACTCTTCCTTTAGCTAGAGATTCATTGAAAAAGAAAAGAATTGTTTATCATCTTAGGTGCATTTTTTAGTGTTTTGGGAGTCGAGTCTTCACACCACAAAGTTTCATCTTCATACCTTTTGAATCAAGAAACAACCAATGAAAATAATGCTTAATTAAAATTCATCTAGCAATCTTTTTATTTCTAGGGCTCTTATCACCAACATAGCTTTGGCTAGTATCTTGGAGTAGGGAGTAATTAAATCTCCAAGGTAGTAAGACAAACAAGTAGTTGTATCTTGCAGTAGGAAATAAATCCAATTGTAATTGATATAATCTGGGAAGCTCCTCTTAAAGGATTCAATCACGAGATCATGTCCGAACCTTTGAGACAATCAAGTCTATCTCATTGGGAAAGATAGCAGATTTGCGCATATTAAAAACAGTAAACCTTGGATTAACCATTGTTGAGGAGCCTGGGGTCACTTGTTGGTAAATCTCAGATTAATCATGTTGAGAAGCCTTCAAGGGGATTGAGATTTGCTACTCTACCCTTGCGTGTAGATCGGATCGTAGACTATTCCCCCAGTTGTATTTGTTATTGTTGGTAACCATAGTGACCATAATCTTAAGATTCTTTCCTAAGGTGATGGTGAAGGACGGGTCTCACTGTACCTGGAGCAGACATCGACTAGACTCACTTAGACTCTCTCGAGGGTTATCTTCACTCGAGACGGTTTTGTGAAGAAACTTGTGCTAGTCTGTTTCATTAAGCAGGTTGTCGGGGTAACTGTTCCAACCGCCATTTCTGTATTGAATTCTACGACGTTAGATTTCATCACCAATTAGTGTTTTTGGTATGGAAAGTTACTGTTTGTGTGGTTTAAACTCTTAGATTGTTAGGTGTGTGATTAAATTGTTTGGTTCTTTAGAGACTTTAGGTGGTTTTATTGAGATCTTCTTTGTTTGCGTGTGAAGTGATTAAATATTTAATCATGGTTGAATTACTGAGATGATCCTGTAGACTTCGGGGGAAACCTCCCAAATATACACCAAGTTAGCTTGAAGGGCTAAGAGCTCTTGTCACACCTAGTGGTAGTAGAGTTGGGTCACCATAGGCCAGAGAATCATCTTTAGTTATTCACCCTGAGTATCAAGTTTCATCAACATAGTATATTTCTAAACCAATTTCATTTTCCGAAGTTACTGGTAGCATTTCTCCTACTAGTGAATTAGTTGAGGAACCTAAAATTTCTGAACCTAAAACTAAACCTGCTGCTACTCCATCCTCAGGATTTGCTTCTCCAGATTCTAGTGGTCCTGGTTCACCCAGGGTAGGAAGTGTCATTACCTAGAATCTTCTTTCTGGACTCATTTCTATTGAAGAACTTGTTAGTCCGAACAAAGATATAACTCCCCCTGAAAAGCAACCGACTATAGAACTTAGGGGCCATGAATCAATCTTTTATAGTCCTTTTCGAAGTGATGCTTGGTACGTATCTTTGATGAACTTTTTAGAAAATCCGGGTCTCACTGCTTCACCACCTCATATTCCTTTTCATCCTACACCCAGGGGTTAGTATTCTCCTTCGAATATGTCAAACTGGTCATCCATGTTTTCCCAAAATCCGGAAACATTTTTATATGGTGGTCCTTCTGTTCCTTCTGGGTATCAGTTAGTTTCTAGTACTTTTTCAGGAGCGTCTCTTCAACCCATCAAACATGGGGTGTCAACTGGTAATAACGGAACTCTACCATTGAGTGTAGAAGAAATTCTTATGATATCTGGTGCTATTCCAAATCTGCAACCTCAAGGTAGTCAAATACCGCCTGGGGAGCAACATCAAGGTAGTCAGATACCGCCTAGGGGGCAACCTCAAGGTACTCCATTACCGCCTGGGGGGAAACCTCAAGGTAGTCAAATACCGTCTAGGGGGCAACCTCAAGGATAGTACATACCTCAGGGATAGTACATGCCTCGAGGTCAACCCCAGACTTAGTATATGCCTCAAGGTCAACCTCAAACTAAATATATGCCTCAAGGTCAACCCTAGTATCAATAAATACCTCAAGGTCAATCCTAGTTTTAGTACGTGCCTCAAGGTTATCAACCTCAAGGTCAGTACCCATCTCAAGGTTTCCAACCACCTTCTGGTCAACCATTTGTTCAAGGAGCTGGAAATGTACCTTTCAATTATCAGTCCTACACTCAACCTGGTTATGGTCCTTACCCCAGAATGAATATGGTGTGGGATCCATCTTAAACTCAACAGATCTTGCAACCCAATGTGCAGTTGTCATCTCAACCTGGACAACCTTTGGTTTCTAGTTCAACCCAGCAACCAGTCCAGCCTATTATTCAAACTTCTGCACCTGATGTTGTTCATCAATCTAGGCCTAGTTCGCCTCAAACAACTACTGCAACTACTGTAGCCTCTGTTCAATCTACCCCACCTACTTCTGGAGTATCGACATCTCTGGTTTCCACTATTCCTGTATCAACTCCTCAGACCTCTCTACCCCAATCTGGACCTACAATTCAGACTTTGGTTTAGATGCTTGTAAGACAACCTGGTCCAAGTACGGTTGTCACAAGTCAACCACAATTCACTTATCAACCATACTAGGGACAGTATCAATACGGTCCCGCTGCGCAAAACCTAGTTTATCAGTATCAACTATACCCTAGGTATACATATCAACAACATCAACCTCAATAACCCCAG
>APFE030479991.1:37631-58445 GCA_000404065.3 Pinus taeda | reverse complement strand
TTATTATCTTCTGTGGCCGCCAATGCCTAATAAGTTACCCAGTGACATCCCGAAGTTTGAAGGTAAGCCATGAGAGGATCCTTCCAATCATGTGATGGCTTATCACCTCTGGTGTGCATCAAATTCCATTATAGATGATTCAATTCGCTTACGGCTTTTTCAACGCACTCTATTTGGTCTCGCAGCCAAGTGGTACAGTGAGTTACCACGAAGCTCTTTTTACAATTTTAGTCAGTTAGCTACTTCATTCTTAACTCATTTTCAGTTGCCTGTCAGATATGAAAATGGAACGAAATTATTAACTTCATTAAAACAGTCAACGTCTACATATATTTCAGACCATATTCATGAATGGCAACATCGACGACGTTTAGTGAAAGTTTTTATTCCGGATCAAATTTTGGCAGAATGGTTTGTTAAATCATTATTACCTAAAATCACTGAGGATGTAGCTAAGGTAGGAGTATTTACTGAGGAGTAAGTAATTTCTCAGGCTCAGTACCTTGACCTTGTTTTTACGCAGTTGGGTACTTTACATGAAAAAATCCCCGATATTCCCAAACAAAATCAAATAACTGTAGATCCTTCAGGGTCTCATGCTGCTGATGGTATGATTGGTTCAATTAGCACCAAGAGTAAGAAGAAATCTGCAAATAATTCTTCTCCTATTATAACTTTACCAGATTCCCCAACAGGAGAAGCTTCTGCTGAAATTCCTGTCGATATTCATGCCGTATAATCTTCTACTGCCAAATCAAAATTCGACGGTAAAAATAAAGGGAAGAAGAAAAATAAACAAAATGCAAAAGAGAAACCAGATAAAACTGAATCTACTAACGAGAAACGTAAACCTCGCTATCCTTGTCTCATTTGCGATGAGGAGCACTTTACAAGAGATTGTCCACATCAAGCTAAGGTTTCAAAAATCATCAAAGGTTCTCAAACGCTTGCTGTCTTGAAGGGTCCTTTTCCTAGTCAAGATAGTAAGATGGTAGGTTCCTTCTCTAATGCCTCAGAAGAACCAATTATGATGATGTCCCATGTCAGGATTGTGATGAAATCGCAAGATTATGGAAGTAAGAATCCTGTTGGTGGTAAGGAAGAAGAATCTTCTAATTCAAACCCATCAACTTCAACTCCTTCTGGTTCTGATATGCTACAAATCGAGAAACCTAATCCAGACTTAGTAATTAAACCACCTACTAAAGGTATACTTTGGAAGTCAGCTTTCAATCCACATGCGAGAGTTGCTCAGAACTATAACATTGTTGAAGCTTTAGCTATATCTCCTTCAGAAATTTTGGATTTGGAGGTGTTGCAATCATGTCCAGCAGAGCGTAAATTGCTTTTGTCTGCTATAGGAATTGTTTATATTCAGGATTCCAACCTTATAATCTTTGATTTACAAAATAGTACACATCGCTTACCTCACCAAATGGCTTTCCAGATCCCAGTGTTAGTCAAAAACATACCTTGCTTTTGGACTGTGACTGATGAGGGAGCTTCTACGTGTATTATGTCGATTCAGTGTTGGAGATCACTTGGTTCTTCTATGCCCAATCAATCCCCAACAATTTTAAGGGCTTTTGACGGCTGAGGGTTTCATCCTTATGGCACTTTGTAGGATTTACCTGTAGGGGTAGAAGGAAAAACTATTAATTTAGATGTGGAAATGGTTGATGCCCCTCTAGATTACAACCTTCTTTTGGGTCACAATTGATCTTACACTATGATTGTTGTTGTTTCATCGGTCTTTCGGCTTATTAAATTCCCTCATAATGGAAAGCTCATTACAATAGACCAGTTAAATTATTTGTCATCCGACCCAGCCTCTTTTGAGAGTATCCAACATGTTGGTAAAACAACTATCCCTTATAAGGATGTTGGCATGGGATTAGTTAAAGATTCTGGTTTACTAGGAAATTTTTCATTTCCTCCTCCTAACATATCACCTTATTTTGCAACCATTCATATGATTTCATCGAGCACTATTGCTCTTGATGATCCTTGGATCATACCTTCCGATTCCGAGGTGGACTCCTTTGGTGCTACAATGCCCTTGAGTCCCTTTGAAGTTGCATATCAGGCGGTACAGTCATTTTCCGACTCTTGTTCAACTGTAATTGATCCAATGAATGTGGTCCATGGGGAGTCACTTTCAATCTCAACCTCAGAGTCAGCAACATTTTCTGAACCTATTCACACTGATGAGTAGATTCGTGAAATTTTGTCTATTGATGATTTACCATGGGAAGATCTTCATCATTGATCGTTGTTTTTACCTGATCTTGATCATTTTGCAAATGATTTCTCATCTATTTTTACCACCGATTATGTCAAGGAACCACAGAATCCATTGCAACATCTTGATTTTGAATTGAATTTGGGAAATATTTCTCGAACAATTCCTATTGACATTTCAGTGAAACTCGGGATTATTGAAAACATTCATATAGGTTCTTCCTGTACGAACAAGGAAATCCAAATCTATAAATCCCTATTTCAAGAATTTCACGTCGTGTTTTCCTGGTCATATGAAGAAATTCCAGGAATCGATCCATCAATTGTTGTCCATGAAATTAAAACTTACCTGGATGCTAAACCCGTCTGGCAACATTTGTGTCAGATACATCCAAGAAAAGCTGCTGCTATTAAAGCTGAAGTTGAGAAATTACTACGAGGAGGTTTCATTTATCCAATTCCTTTAACGGATTGGGTATCGAATATTGTTCATGTTAACAAAAATCAAGGAATGATAAGAATATGTATTGATTATAGGGATATTAATTAAGCTTGTCCTAAAGACAATTACCCAACCCCCTATATCGATCAAATTATTGATGATTGTGCCGGAAGTGAAATATTTTCCTTTATGGATGGTTTTTCTGATACAATCAAATTAACATACTCCCTGCTGATCAACCTAAAACTGCTTTCATTTGTCAATGGGGGACATTTTCTTATTGTAAGTTACATTTTGGATTGAAGAACACTAGAGCAAGTTTTCAAAGGGCTATGTCTTACGCATTTCATGACATCAAGAACATTATGTAGCCTTATCTCGATGATTTACCTACTCATTCATTATGAAGAGCCGATCATCTCACTCATTTACGAGCCATCCTTATGAGATGTAGGCATTATCGAATTAGCTTGAATCCACACAAATGTATTTTTTGTATAGAAATGGGTCACTTACTGGGATTTGTTGTCTCAAAATCCGGCATTCTTGTCAATCCCTCGAAGGTTGAATTTATCGTCAAATTACCTCCACCTTCGACACTTCGCCAACTCCAAAGTTTGCAAGGAAAAGCAAACTTTTTACATTGATTCATTCCTAACTACACCAAGATAACGAAAGGTTTTACCAGGTTGTTGAAACATAATACTCCATTCTTTTGGGATGAGATATCTAACAAATCTTTTGATGCACTTAAACACGCGTTGACCCATGCACTGTTATTGCATTTTCCCAACTACAACCAGGACTACTTTTTGTACCTTGTCGCTTCTCATTCCACCATTGGGATGGTTTTAGTTCAGGAAGATGAATTCAACACTGAACATGTGATTTACTATATTAGTCGAACTCTAAATCCAACTGAGCTTAAGTATTCGCATGTGGAGAAATTGGCCCTGGAAGCTGTTCAAGCTGTCCAGTGATTTTGTCACTACATTCTACTACGCAAAACCACAGTAATTTTTTACTGTAACCCTATGACGTATATTTTGACTAAACAATTGCTAGGGGGAAAGTATTCCAAATGGATAGTTATCCTGCAAGAATTTGATTTGGAATTTGAAAATTCAAAGTCAAAGAAGTCTTTGGTTTTTGTGGAACTGATGTGTGATTTCCTGCATACTGATACCGAAACTGTGGCAGAAGAACCCATTGCGGATGAATCCTTGTTTCTTATCAGTACTCTTGATCCATGGTATGGAGATATAATTGTCTATCTCCAAACCCAATCTTTTCGGCCTGCAATCTCACGATCTCAGCGAAGGAAAATATGTTTCCAATCCCAACAATACAATATTATTGGAGATACACTCTATCATCGTGGAGTGGATTCTGTTTTCCGCCATTGTTTAACTCATGAAGAAGTTGAAAAGGTTTTGAATGACTGACACTCTGGAGCATGTGGTGGTCATATGTCTGGGTATGCCACAACCCAAAAGATATTGCGCACAGGTTATTTCTGGCCATCCTTATTTAAAGATTGTATTAATGCAGTTCGGAAATGCCACAACTGCCAAATTTTTGATCGAAAGATGTGTGCTCCACCTGCTCCTCTCCACCCTATAATTATCTTCGGTCCTTTTGCAAAGTGGGGTATCGACTTTATTACATGTAACCCTCACTCAGCTGGGTGGCATGCGTATATCATCCTTGCAGTAGATTATTTTACCAAGTAGGCTAAGGCGATGCCTACAATTTCGGCAAATGGCAAAACTGCTGCAATTTTTGTTTTCAATCATATAATTGCTAGGTTTAGTGTTCCTCAAGCTATTATCACTGATCATGGAATTCATTTTCGAAACATCATGATGACTGAACTAACAGATCAACTTGGCCTACGTCACAATAGTTCTACTCCATATTACCCACAAGCTAATGGTCTGGTTGAAGCAATCAATAAAGTCATAGTCACTATGATCCATTGAATCAGTGGTATTCATCGGTCGAATTGGCATAACATGTTATTCTCAGCTCTTTGGGTGTACCTAACCTCAGTCAAAGCATGAACAGGTTTCACTCCTTTTTGGCTTGTTTATGGTTTGGAAGCAGTGTTACCCATTGAATGCGAAATTTTGTCATTGCAAATAGCCATAGAATTACTTTCAGCCACTTCCGAGGAGGAGAAACGTTTGTTATACTTAGCTCAGCTAGATGAGAATCGACGTGATGCTGCATTAGCAATCGAGACTCATGCAAAACGGATAAAATCTCAGTATGATCGAAATGTTACACATCGTAATTTTTTGGAAGGAGACCTAGTTTTATTATACGATCAAGCAAACGATAAGCTAGGGGCTGGAAAATTCATACCCATGTGGCATGGTCCTTTTGTTGTTAAGAGAAAGCTAGCCAAAGGGGCCTATGAATTAGTAGATTTGATGGTGTCTCTTTAGGTAAACCCAGAAATGGGATTTATCTGAAAAGATATTATGCTTAAGGTTTGGTGTGGAGATCTTTTAGAATAGTTTTATTTCTAGCAGGTGTGTTTTAGATAAAAAACTGTGCCTAGTTTAGAGAGTGTTTTATCATTATTCCTGCTTATCTTGGTTTTATGCTTGATATTCCAGATGTCGATGTCTTCTCAAACATACATTGGTTTTGCTGATGGTGCTTTTCATAGTACATGAAATATTTCTTCTGCAGCATGGGTTATCTATTCACCCTCTGATGAGTTAATATCTATGCATGGGGTAAGCCTCGGGCAAACAACAAATAACATTGCAGAGTATAGTGCAGTGATTGAGTTATTATCTGAGTCCATCTCATTTGGGATTTGGAGTTTGATTGTTAGGTTAGATTCTGAACTCATTGTATTATAGCTTAACAGGGTTTATGCCATTAGAAATCCAGTGTTATTATGATTATTTTTGAGAGTTCATCTCTTGGAACGTGAATTTGACTACATTGAATATCAACATATTCCAAGATATTTAAATACATTAGCAGACACAGTTGCTTCTTGAATATTAAATAGACATTTGCAATAATCAAGGCAGTAAATTTAAAAACATTCCATAAATATGTTATACAAGATAGCCAGTAATAGTGATATATTATAGCATAGAAATGTGTCAAATATATATTGTCTTAGATCATAGGTTGAAAAACACCTTATGATCGGCAAAAATGATAACACAAAAAGATATAAAATGTCATATGAGGTCTACAAAGGTGATCATCCTATCCCTGATGATGATCAAATAAGAAACCACTACTCAGGCCACCCTACAAAGGAACCTCCGAAAAGGTCCTGGGACCCCAATCACATAGCGTTGTAGCGTAAGAGGAATATCATCTATGCTAGTTTCTGGGATATCTACTGTCAAACGTTCTAGATGATGCTCCAATTCGGTCAAGGTCTCTGCTGATTGGTCCTATGGGGCTGATGTTGCAGCAATAGGGTGTCTTCTCTCATAGGGCGAGAGAGCAGTTGGTCATCGTGGACCCAAATATGCATTTAAAACTTTTTACTATTAGCTTTGGACGATTTAAAAAAAAAAAAAATTAGTTTAAAAGGTTAGGAAATGTTGAAAATAATTTTACTTGTATCATCCCATTGCTCTCCTGGTGGAAGAGCCATGTTTGGATCACAACGATAATCGATCCCAGAATATGGAAAGTCCTGAACCACAAAAAGTTGGTTCTCCAACCAACGAAAATACTTTGGTGGAAATCGGACAACCTCTGGACCCTCCTCAGGATGACGGGCCATGACTGTAGCCCAGTGCATAATCCTAGGATCTTGGGGAAGTCCAGCCTCAACGGAAAGATGTTGTGGGACCAACATAGGGACCCTCTCTAGGCCAAAGCTCACAACTAAGAAACCATATCCAAATTTCTTTAGTTGTCCATTCTTTGCCCTAGTCAGTTGGCCTTTCACATTCACCAACATGGCATCGCACCAATTGAAGATGGTGCCTCGAAAGCAGTCTACTGCCATGTGCATTTGGGAACCGATAGCTAGATGCAATGTTGCGCTCTCGCATAGTTTGGTGACAGTAAATGCGATCACTTTAAGTTCAGGATGGGAGATAGTCTTAATATCTATCTATTTTCCTGCAGTTTGGACATTACAAAACTCTAGTCGGAGGCTAGTGACTGACTAGCCACCTGGCCTAGTCTCGAATATAGATAATCCTTCACCTCTTTTGGACAAACCAGTTAGGAAATAAATGTCCTCTGGCTCGATTTCAAGCCGGTGGCCACCAATTATGAAACACTAGTCCTGTGTGCTCCACTTGTCAACCAACCATTGCAGAACGTCTACCTGAGCCCTCATGCCGGGTATGGCCCAGAATTTCAATAGTCCACATGCTTTTAATTCCTGTATTGAAGGAGGATGAATCAATGCGGGTTGATCCACATCTTTTTGTTCTCGTTCCCGCCAAACAAGCATCTCGTGTATCTGCATTGCAAAATAGGCAGACTAGAACTTTGTAATTTCAAAACATTTTGTCATAAATGAAAAAAGTTGGGGTTTCAAAATGCGTTTTGTGGGGTCTGCACCTGCTAGTTAGGGACAGTGCGTAGGTGTGCACTTTTCCTTAAGAGCAGGTGCGAGACCCCAACTTTTTCTTTTGTACGAAAAAGTCGGGGTTCACAGGGTCCACATGGTACACCTGCGCAACCACCATGAGTGATTTTTTAACCAAATGTTTCCTAAAAAATGAATTTGAAAGCCCTAAAAATGAAAATTAAATGGATGAAATGAAAGACAGGGATGATGTGGATTACCTAGAGTGGATGGTTTTCAATTCCGACAGTTGGATTTTCCCCAATCTTCACAAGAAGTTTCTTACTAAAAGCTCTTACTTTTCACTCAGAAATCAAACGGTAAAAATGAATTTACAAAAGCCCTTTTTATAAGTTTTTTTGAATAAATGAATTTTTAATTTGTTTATTTTTCACTTTAAAAAGGTCACTTTTGATGCGTTTTTATTAATTTTAAACAGGTATGAGTAATGTTTTGAGTTTTTTTGTAGAATATTGGGTTTTTAGGAAGAATTGATCATTTTCAACAAAAAGCAAAAACATAGTAGTCTTCTTTAAGCTCTTTTCTGACTCGTAAAATATGAAAATATTGTCGAGTTTTTATTTTTAAACTTGTTAAAACGGAAGGACGGTCTACTCACAACTCTTTTCTGACCGTATAAACATGAAAAGATTGTTGGGCTTTTGTCGTTTCAAGTTTGATATTGGTAATAAAACGATGTGTCTTCAATTACTTTTTTACTTTTTCAGATTGAAGGCACTAATTATGAAAAGTACTCCTTGATCGTAATGGTCAAGCGGTTCTCTCAAGTATTATTTTATACTTTTTTAGGCTTGAGGGACACAAATTTATGAAAAAGGACAACCATGGAGTTTTCTTAAGTTTTTCTTCTAACTCCCTAAAATTGAGAAACACTGAGTTTCTCCTATACTGGACTCATTAAAATTTAACAGTAAAGGACCTGCTCAATTTCAAACAGGAATGCACCACTCCTTGTTAGGGTGCGAATTTTAAAATAAGTTGGACTCATCCGAAGGATGAGCTTATAATCAAGAAAATGTTATCCTCCTCAAGCTTGTCAAAAATAAAGAGGTACTTGCCAGAAATGGTGGGGGAAAAGAGAGAAAAATGAACCTGTTTGTTATACTTTGTCTTTAGGAAAGCAGTTAACCAATATTGAACACGACACTTTTTGTACACATGGGTTGGGAAATCCTTTTCCTAATAGCTAATCAAACCATATTGAAAGTCTTCAGCCAGTTTCTGGGTATTATCTTTGGGTCAGTTGTCACCAAACCATCTATAGTGTCGTTATGTGTTCAAGAGGTCAGTTCAAATAAACCATTCATCTACAAAATATCTGTCATCCATCTTGACCATCCCTGAGTTAGTCCCTTCTAAGTACATTTCTTCAAAACTTGATCTATGATTTCGTGTTGTGGGCCTACCTACGATGGATTGCTTTCTATCGACTCCAACTCATTATCTAGAAAGATGATCTAGAAATCGTTAGTACCTTGGAATCTGCATGCCTCAATAGCAGGTTTCTCACCTTTGACGACAGGTTGCATCATTGACCTTCGATCAAAGGATTCTGTGACGTGTTTGACATCGACTCATTCATTCACATTTCATGGATTGTACTAAGTACTTTGAGGGCCATTGACATTACTGGTGGTTCCTCTCACACTTGTTAACAGCTTACATCATTGACTGGTAATCAAGTGGTTTCTACCATGTTCAACTTCGACACATTCATTCACATGGATAGAATCGTACTAGTTCGGGAAGTAGAAATGAAGACCTTGGATCTAGTTTCCACCATCAAGGCTGCGAGGAATTTTGTTATCATTATATAGTGGACTATTCATAAACAGATGGTTGCACCCATACTGTGTCCATATGTTCCTATTTGTGGTGTAATACAAAATCATTCCTGTATCAGAGCAGTTTTAGATAGTTCTTAGTCAACTTTGATCTGAGCATGGGAATGCCTACCTCAACGATGATATTTTCACATTTATATATTTTGTGTTGAATGTTTTTGCAGGTTCCGACCGGGGTATCCACAGGAAGATCCTTGAAATGATAAATTCCTTCACTCTTCTTAGATGATCAAAAAACCATCCTCATCTACTACAGACTTTGCACTTTAGGGGGCAATCTATTACACAAAAAATTGTCACCATGACTTTCTATAGTTTGTGTGAGTCCATCAACACTCATACATACCTCCTTTGCAAGTCTTGAGCCTCAGCTCTTCATGTCAAGCCTTGAAAATGGGAGAAAGACCTTAAAAATATCTCAAATCTTGGTTTCACACTTTCTCCTAGCATTGCCTGCGGTGCCACACCCAATGGTCATGTTTCCTGCGAACCTGACCACTCTGCCTATTTAGTAATGGGTGTGAACCCCTATAAAAGTTAAAAAGGCATGATTTCATTCTTAAAAACTCATCTTGCGTCACTTCTAGACACTTCTAGAAGGAATATTGCACTGGCAAGTCCGCTCCACCTTGGTTCATCCATTCCATAACTAAGGGAGCTAACTCCATGATATGAGGCACTTATCCCATTGAAGGAGGAACTTATCCCTTCAATGGTGGACCTGAAACTTCCTCCATTTGCACTATAAATTCATGCATTGGGCTTGTTGTAGGAGAGGTTGAAAGTCGAAGATTCTTCAGGGTAAATGTTGCTAGAAATTAGACTTCCTTTTTGAGCTTGTGAGAGGAGAGATCACATACCTCTCATGTCATTTGGGAAGTGAGTGAGGCTTGTCAAAGTAGAGGAGACTCCTACTGGACCCTGGAAATAACTTGTGCAACATCAAGGCAAAGGTTGTAAGGTTCTTTTATTCATAAAGTTAATACAATCAAATTTGTTTTTCTCAATGAAATGTCTCTAATGGTTTATTTTATGAGCTCCTTGATCTTCATAATGAACATGTTTTATTATACGCAGGTATGCTTTGATGTGTGTTTGTTTGTGTATGAAGGTTATTAAAAAGGAACTTCTTGAAGCTGTTGGGATAAAACTGCTACAAACAAGCGTTGGGCCGAGGTAGGGTCTGTTACACCTCTTAGTGTTCATTTATGAATTGAAACATGCTTATAGAAAAGTAGATTTGCTTGGGCTCTTTGTTGCTAGATATCATTTGATACTAGGGAGATCGGACTTGTCTGCAAGAACGATTTATCCGGCCAACATTAGTCTAGAATTATCTTAGTCTAGATTGCTTCATGAAAATTGTTGATTGAGTTGGCACTAGGTACTAGATAGGGAGGAAGGCTCAAGGATTGTGCAATTCATAGTTCTAGAGGCCAAGAATGAAGTATTGATGCTTGTGACTATTCAATGTGCATTTATGGAGGCCCAGGAGACAAGACTATGGAGTTGAAGGTCACAATGAGGCATGCTTTCCCACTATAACTATGAAATGTGTAGTTCTAAAGGGAGACAAGGTAGCTGGATTGCACAATTGTGTAGTTCAAGGAGCCAGGGAGATAGGCTATAGAATGGGATTGTGCAATTCCCAGAAAAAACTTGGCTGGAAGGAAATATTGCGCAGTTTTGGAGGTCAAGAGGTTAGGATTGAGCACTGTGACTGCGTAATGTGTAGTCCTTAGAAGTAGTAATTGTGCATTGTGAAATTCCAAGAGGAAAGGGATGCAAGATGAGGCTTTAAACTACGCAATGTGTAGTTTAGAAGGGCAAAGTGAACTCGGGTTGGTTGGGCATGAAACTTTTGATAATTTAACTAAGTATGGGACCCTTGAGGCAAAGATGAAACCAAGGTAGGACTTGAACATGATCACATAGTTAGAACCATTAAAGACACACCACGGAACACTCAATACTCAAACAACATGATCTCCTTAATACGACAACAAAACAACAATCTCCTCTAAGCTCAACACTTAAGATGCACTTTGTGACAATAGTGAGGACATTAGTACAACAATGTATAGAACTTTGGGAATGAGTCTAATACATGTCTACATGATAGATAGGACCCATTAATACAAAATTTTCCTCCTGAAATAAACTATAACTCTAATTTCACAATTTGAGACACTTCCCATGCCAAAAGAAGACACTTAGGTTTTCTTCCAAAAGGGACTCAAAAACTTAGAAGATTCACATGGAATGTCTCTAGCTACTAGAAACAACAACTTTCAAGGTTAAAGTAGGCTCCAAAATTTGGATGTAGGCCAAAATTTTGGAGTGTGTTTTAGCAACGAAAACACTTGGTGACACACTAGTAGAATTCCAGCATCTCTACCTTAGTCTAACTCTATGTACATAGTCTATTATTCAGGTAGTATTGATTCATTGTGGGGATTAATATAGTTTTCACGCTTAATTGAGTTATAGATGTATTCCCCTCCATTCTTTTCTCGGTTAAAAACATTCATAAATCTAGCTATATCATGATTTTTTTTTAGTTTTCATCTTTGGTGTTGCTTTGCCTCCAACAGGATTGGACTATACCTTGGCAAAGTCACTACAGGAACACAAGAGTTGCTTCCAAAGAAAACACTTTCACATAAGGTTTTATTCTAAAAAACAAAGCAAAAGACAATGAAAAGAATGAACATAACGCAAATGAAAAAACAGGACAAGGAATATGTACATCATGGTAGGGCACAACCCAACACTTCTATTGAAAGTACTACTTCAAATATTGGTCATTGAGAGGAAGAGGATCCATCTTCCCATCCAAATATTGGAGATAATAAGTATGGTGGGAAAGCTTTCCATGAACAACATATGGTCTTATCCATAGGGATTGAAATTTAATGTGTTTCCCTTTCTCTTCGTGGGATTTATCCCACTTCAATACTAAGTCTCCCACACTAAAATCCTTTTGCCCCATAGATTTATTATCAAACCATCTCTTGATACAACTCTCATGAGTGGAAATTTTTTCTTTAGCTTTCCTCCTCTCTTCCTGAAACTTTAAAAGAGTGTCTATCCTCGTTTGAACCACAAGGGAAGGCTTACATTAAGACTCTTGAGAGATTTTAAGGGCTGGGAGATATATGTTTGGAGGTAGGATGGATTCTTTCCCATACACTAGAAAGTAAGGATAAATTTTCAAAGAGGGTTTAAGTGTAATGCAGTCATCCCATAGAGCATTCATCAAAGCATTGTGCTAGTTCCTTTATTCAAAGTAAAAAAATTTCTTGATAGTATAGATCAGATTTTTATTTGTTGACTCAACAAGACTGTTACTCTATGGATAATAGTTAGATGAATGTTTCAAAACAATTCCATTTTCTAATGAAAAATCGTAAAGTTTAAGCGATGAAAACTAAGTTTCATTATAAAAAGCAAGTGATGTAGCAATTCCAAACCTAGTGATGATATTTTGTTTGAGGAAATTGATGACTTCTTATTCATTCGCTTGTTTGAGAGGAACTGCTTATGTCCATCGTGTGAAATATTATGTAGCAGTTAAGATGTATTAGAGCAGCTTCGATGAGTGTGGATAGATTTTTCCAATGACATCAAATCACAATTGTGGAAAAGGATCTTCTACAACAATGGGTTGCAATGGGGCAAATGACTTTATATCATGACTGACACATTTCTAACAAATTGGACACTTGCGGGCATAAGCATCAGCATCCTTGAAAACTGTGGGTCAATATAAACTAGACTGCATAATCTTATGCACAATAGTATCACCCGCATAATGTGCACTTGTTGTTGCATCTTGGAGATCTCGAAATACCCTTTCCAAATGAGGTGCTTGCAGACATCTAAGTGTTAAGAAATCCAGGGGTAGTAAGTGTATATGATTTATATTATTTCTATAACTACTTGTGATGCATTTTTACTTTACTTGATTAAATTTTTCTTTCCTTTATTATTATTGGAATTCTCTATTATCAAAAAACTACCAAATCATAAATAACAATGAACCAACATGACACAAGATGTAGGTGATCACCAAGGGCCAAAACCTCTCTAGTTGATAAGAAAAACCACCAAAATTATTCTCTTCTTATAGATATTGAATTGAGTAATTCCAAGACCTATGACCCTTAACCATGACCCTCCAAGACCAAGTTAAATATTTCATTTTTGATTAGATTTCATTCCTATAGTTCCTCAACAATTCCTCCAACAAATTCTTCTACAACTTCGACCCCCAACAGATTCTTTTGCAACTTCGACCTCCCAAAATATTTTTATGCAACTTTGACCTCCCACAAAATTATTCTTTACAAACCCTAGATCTTGCATGAGAGAAATTATGGTAGATCCTTCCTCACTTATTATTTGCTTGAGTTTATTCTCTCTCCTAAAGAATTCAAATTTCAAAATGTGCTTCTTGGTGCCCTAACTCAACTTCTGCAACTCGGTCTTTTCTACTGCACTAGTCGGCCTAGTGCCTTCACATGTGTGGAAAGAAGTAGCCCAAAAAAATTCCAAATATATCGATCTTCTTTTCTTCTTCCTTTTTCCTTCATTTCTTTGCACCTTTCTCTCTCTTGTGATCGAAGTTGTGTGAGTGAAGTGAGTGTCCCAAGTGAGGTGGAAGTCTTCCTTATATATAGGTATTCCACCAGGTTGAATTGGTCCTCTTAGGCCGACTTGGCCATTTGTTTAGGTCAACTTGATTTTTGTACGATGAAGAGGTCTTGGAGAGTCTTTTGACTCTATTTTTACTTAAATATTTTTTTCTTTACAACATGTAACATTCCCAAATGGGTCTTCAATACATGACGATGACTCGATTGATTTGTAGATTAGATAACAAGCCCTAGAAGCACTCAATGGGTGCTTTACCTAGAAATAAATTCCCCTTGAGCATGAAACCCATGCCTCAAGAACAACAATAATAAATTTATTTTTGTCTTTACATTAAATACTTAAAATCATGATTACATATGTCATTATGAAGACCAAACCTAGTTACACATTTCATCACTCCCTCTTAACTAGGGAGCTATTCATAATCCATACAATCCTACTTGGACATTCTTAATCTAAATAATTCTGATAAGAAGAGTCAGATTGGTAATCCATCTCTTATCATCATACCAACCAACATTTTACATAGAAAGGTCTTGACTAACAACTCTATCTCTCCACAAGATCAGAGCATAATGCTGGTGAGACCAATGAATGATAGACACCATCATCATTGTCTCTCAAGGCACATATCCCACTTGGGTATTCATAGGGTATGTCCTTACAAGATTATTCTTGTCTTGGATTTCCAATCCTCAAAGAATATCGAACCTCTTCTACTACTCTTATCTTGGATGCCCTACCTCATCCTCAAAGAGTATCGGATGCCAGATCCTTACTGAATCCTCCATTTTTCTTCACAATATGAAGACAAGAATGATGTGTATATCTCTCCCTCTTATGCAGGGATGATATACCAATTCCTATAAAGGAATGTACCCAAGCTCCCTCTTATCCATGGACTTGTCGAAGTTCCCTCTTAACTAGGGACTTGTTTCTAGTAGCTTACTGCCCTTTGGTGGATATCATGGTACCTTCAGCTACTTGTAGATCTCCTCCTTTTGATGTCATGAAATTCATTTTCATCATTATAGAACCTTCATCTTCTAGATTTTTCTTCATATGGCATCTTCCACTCCATCACTTTCCTTCAATGAACCATAGGATTGAACCAATAATCTTGTCATCTTTCTTTTCATCGCAAAGTGATATTCTATTCCACATTTGGCTTTTTATTCATAAAACTACCTCTTCTAAGTCATGTTTCCTTCAGGACCTTCCATCCAACCACATGAGTGCTAGTTGTAGATGACATATACAACTCTCTTTTCGAGTAGCCCTTGATCAACCCATTTGGATGTTGTTTAAAAATAAAAAATGAACATCAAAGTTACCTTTTGAGATTGCCTTTTCAAAATAAAATTTGCTTCTTGCAACATCAACATTATGCATATTCATATATCTCCAAGGTTTTCAATGTCAAGTGTCTCTTTTCTTTACAAAATTTATCAAAGTCTTCATATCCTTTCTATGAAGATATCATAGCCAATTCTTCTAGTCATCGGATGTTGATTTCGATTTCTTACGTGACCATAGATACATCTTTCACGATATCTTATTTCTTTCCTCACATATTGTTCTCTAGGAACTTCCATCCATAGTTCCTTCATCTTTATCAACTACCTCATATTTCATACTAGGACATATTATGTTGATTTAATCTTGTCAATATGTGAACCACACCTTCATGTATCTTTCCAAAGGAAGAGATCCCTTTTCTTTGATCATGCTCATGAACTAGAAAATTTACCCATGTTATCTGTAACTATATGATGACATGACTTAATATATCAAACATATACATGCCTCTTTTTCTCCTTTTTGGTCATCTAGACTTCCTTTAGTAGCTTCCTTTCATTGATTGAAAATACTTCAACCATCTTGAATTGATGCACTCCTTTGTCATCATACCATCATCTTTGTAAATAATGGATTCCAAACAAGGTGAAATGATCAGTGAGACACTTGCTTTTTCCAAGAGAGATGAACCTTCTAATGAATATTCCAATGGAGGATCTTAAGAATTCTCATCCTGCAAATGATCCTTTCTAATGATGATGATGTATGATGAGCTAGATTACTTTCTTCTACCCATAAGTACTACTAATGCTTAATTAGGTTACCAATAGCTACTTATTTTTCATAATGATTGTTATATCCATGTAGAATTTTACTTCAACTATCTTTAAAGCTTCTATAAGGATGGCATGAGCCCTTGCTTCAATCACATGCTTATAATATGATCCATCTTTTCATACTTATAATTATTTCTACCACAATAGTTATCTTTCACAAAACTAAAAAGAACTTGGTGGAGGAGATTAGCTTATCCATATTAGAGATCTTTCACTTCCTCCTTTGGTTTCTTCTTTTCAGCTTCTTCCACTTCTTCAATGACATTAGCTTCATCCTTTCATCTTTTGTTTTTTTCCTTCTTGATCTTAGGAAAATTCCTCTTGTAGTGCCCATATTCATGACAACCATAACATTGGATTTTTGTCTGTAACACCCTCCTCCCACATCTACCCAAGTAACTGGCCAACCGATGTAAACATGCGATGAGAGGCTACTATGATGGGATTAGACCTCCTATGTGACCTTAAGGAAGTGGTATCGACAGAATCACAACACATATTTATCCAACACCAGTCTTAGGACCCACAAGAACCAAAAAAGCACTTTAGATAGCTTGCCCCTGGGTCCTACTATTCTTTTAAACAACTTAGGCTAGAGTAACGCTTCCTAGACACTACCAAGGTGTTGGGCATGGAATCCCCCCACAACATGTTTTAGGGATTAAAGCCCAAGTTTTGAGTTGTTATTGTTGTAAAAACTCTACGAATTGCAGGCACGAAGCGCGAATTGTATGTTAGAGTCATAGGGTTGTCCGCCCTAAGTTTTGAATGTAGTGTTGGCCTAACCATGGTCCGCGGATCGTGGGATTGTATAAATAGAGTGAGGCTCTAAGTTGAAAAGCAGTTAACCAACGGATGGAATCTGAAATATAGCAAATCTTAGAGTAAGATTCTAAGTGTCTTGGGTCGTAGTAGTAGGAAGAGGGTCTACAACTGAGTGCAGAGAGGCCTTGTAGAGTCCACAGCTGAGTGCATGGACCCCTGTAGCTGAGTGCATAGGGTAGGGTTGAGTCTGTAATAGAAGGAAGAAAATCATAAAGAGAAGTTTTATCTGAATCTTGTGTATCTATCCTGAGTTATTACATGTTTGATATTACTTGCAATTATATTGTTTATTTACTACGTGCACTTACATGAATTGTGAATAGTATTAAGTATAACTAAAAGTGTATAAATAAGTTTAGTTAATCACCTAATATCGGGTTGTGAGTAAGGACTAGGGTAACAACACTAATCAAGCCCCAAGTAGGGCTGCGCAAAGGTAGCATCTCAGGCTACGAGGTACAGGTAAGTGCATGTAGCAACGTGCATGCAGGGTTGAACCGTAGACCACTTGATACCATCAAACATCTCTAGCGTGCGGAAACCTGGTTCTAGCACCCTCCCATACTACTTTGGGTGAGACCTCAGTCCATGCTCTATGGACTATTGCTGAAAGGACCAATAGTACTAGCATTTATTTGGCTAAATCACTACCGAACCTGGGTTAGGCCCCAACAAGCCAAAAAATGGTTCCATTGGTTTCTAAATGGTGAATTGGAAGAAGAAGTTTACATTAAACAAACTGAAGGTTTTCTTCTCTCTGACAATGAAGAATACATCTATAGATAAAAGAAGGCACTATATGGTCTCAAACAAGCACCTAGAGCTTGGTATGCTCATATTAATGGATATCTACGTCAACAAGGATTCAAGAAAGGAAGAGTCGACAAAAATCTCTATGTGAAAGTGGATCAATATAAGCTAACAATTGCGAGGACCAGGATCTGCATAAGAGATGTTTGATGTCGTGTCACTGGAATCCAACAAAGAAAGAAATTGAAGTGTGATTGAACAGGAAGATTCACGAGTTCACGGTGCAGGAAAATAGGAATCCGCAAGTATCAAAGGAACAGTGGTTAGAGCACTACTTATATATGGAAATCCACGAAATTTTCTTTGCGTCCTTCCCCTCTAAGTTGTACGAGTGGATCGCGAAGCTAGTATACAGTCAGGGAAGGTGTAGGATCGACAAACTGATTGTGTGGACTCCGGAATTGGTGCACAGACTAGAAGTGTTAGAAGATAAGATCGCGCACAGTATGGACCATTATCTTGATCAGATTATAGGAGGATTTATCACTGAGTTTGTTATAGATATGACCGTTAGCTACAATGAGCCAAAACATTGCTTCCTCAAGGAACCGTGAGTTAAGTACATTAAATCTTTGAATACCTGGATTAAAATGCTATTGCGTGAAAAGCGAGTTATGCGAATAAATTAATGTTTGGGACTACTCGAAGTGGGAAGATCTACAAAAATGAAAGTAGTGAAGAATTAGAAACTAGTCCCTTGATTTCACCCTCGTGGGAGAGCAAGGAGGAGCTCGCAAGAGCTTCTCTGAGAAGCACTATCAGTCTGATAAGGCATCGAATTCCGCGCATACCACCCCCACCTATGCCACCACCACCAGTTTCACCATCATCACCCCCATCTCCACCCACACCACCTACACCACCACCACAGTTAAATATGGCGAGCGCACTGCTGGTATTCAGAGGAGGAGGGAACAAAGATACAGACCAATTCTGGTTGGTAGCAAAGGTTGTATGGGAAGCACAAGGAGTCATGGATGAAAATATAAAGAAGCCTACGCTAGTAAGCATGTTATAGGATTGCGCACTAACGTGGTATATTAAGCATTCTAATGACCATCCAAACGTAGGAATCACAAATATCCAGGCCGTGCTGAACATGGAATTTAGCATGCCAAAATCAGAGACACAATCGATTATTGGTTTTAAGGAAATCACGATGCTTCCAGGTGAGACCCCATGGGATCTGGACCAGAGACTGAAGAGTATGATTCATGAAGCCAACATGACCTTGACGGATGGGCAACACCGCGCATGGTTTGTAGCGTCACTAACACCGCATTTAAGAACGGAGCTGTCACAACAAAAGTTATCCACCCAGGCCAAAGCTTTGGAGATTGCAATGAGATTGCATGAGACCCCTATACAAGATCTTGGTCTGGGAGTCCAATAAATCTACTCTCAACTGCAAAATTTGTGTCTAGAAATGCAGAGTTTGAAATGAGATAGGACACCTCAGCCAAAGGCACACAAGGAGGTATAGTGCATAAAATGGAAAGGCTAGGGGCATGACAAGGACCACTGTCCATTTTTCACAAACTACTTGGTGGGAGGAGGGTCGAGACCATTAAGACCAGAGGCACAAGTAGGACCGAGCGCAGTGCCTGCATTATGGTGTGTGATTTCTCAGATAGGAGGAAAACACACTACAGATAACTTTCACCTATCGAAAAGTATACGCAGACATCCCAACAATTGTTCTATAATTTCTGCAGGTCGGTAGGCCATGATGAGCACACCTACAGAATTTACGTGCTGATGATGGATCGAACCCCTACCTATAGAGTGCAGACCAAAACGTGAGCCCTCAATCCGAATGCAAGGATGGCGCATACTGGGTTTCAGGGGCGCGGATGAGGTCAAGATGGAATGGGACCAGGAAGGGGTCACAAACAACTAATTTATTACAATTGCGGAGGGCCAGGGAACTATGCCCACGATTTGAATCCGACGATAGCATCATGTTTATACTGTACCCAATTTGATCATAAGATGGAGGACTGCCCTACACTGATAGCGAGGTTGCGCAATAAAGGTTCACTCCAGCCCCCCCCCCCCCCCCCGACTCAGAGCCTTCAAATGATGAGGTTTGAGCCATGTGAAGAGGACCCGAATGTAAACATAGTGCTTTGAAGTGGTATCACAACTGGAGATGACAACGGTAAGCTGCCAAAATAAAGTGTGTGGGTTTGCAAGGATCCTACAAAGGAACCTGAATTCGATTTGGAGCACGCGAAGGAGACATTCATGGAAGCTAAGAAGAGCTTCACGGAGGCCTCCACTTCAGGTAGTAAGGATCAACTAGAACTAGGGATGGATCCTTCAATGCTCACTACCTTTCTGGAGACATGCATGAAACTGTTGTGCGAAAGCAAGGCTGTAGAAGGATTGCAGGAACTTATCACTAAGTGTGCGAGGTCAGGAGAATCACACGTAGTTTGGAAACTTGGAAAGCATGCATTGTGAACAAGAAGGGAAATGAGATTGACTACGCAAATCAAAGATTATGAAATGGATAAAGTAATTCTGGATCTCAGATCAGATGTGAATGTACTACCAAAACAAGCATGGGAACGGATGGGCAGACCTGCACTACAATGGTATCCTATTCAATTGTGAATGGTGAACCAGCTGAAGATCCTACCGATGCGAAGATTGCAGGGGATAATAGTAGATATCAAAGGTGCTAGCGCTCTAGTAGATTTCGAAGTGATAGAGATTGTCGATTAGGGGTGATTTTAGGGGCGAATGTTCGCCCTTTGGCGAAATTAAGGGGTTTTAAATTTTTAGTGGGCGAATATTTGTATCATAGTACATTTTTACAAATCACCTCAAATAGCCCACCTTATTTTAAGGGAGAGGGTAAAAAAAGGTAAATATAGCCCTTGAAATTCGGAGTTACAACCTTCCATTCGCCCATTTTCAAGAATAGGTTTTATTTAAGTGAATCCATTCACCGATTTTCAAGAATAGGTTTTATTTAAGTGAATCCTATGGGCCAAAGGCCCAAATACCATATTTATAAAAGAGGTATGGTAAATTAATAAAACGTCTTTTTATACTTAATCAAAAGGTATGGTAAATAAATAAAAATATAAATAAACTAGACGCATGGTAAATAAATAAAACCTCATTTTATATTTAGTCCATAACCCTCGTTCTATTTATGAAGGCTCAATAAAGATGTTTTATTTAAGTGAATCCTATGGGCCAAATACCATATTTGTAAAAGAGGTATGGTAAATTAATAAAAATATAAATAAACGA
>APFE030479991.1:20727-37073 GCA_000404065.3 Pinus taeda | reverse complement strand
AAGGTGAATGGTTAAAGCATAGACATTGGACAAGTATATTTGTATACTTCTATTTTAAACTGAAACAAATCCAGGGCTAAAAAGGAATGGATTGATTGCACTAGTCATCCTTCTATAACTTTCCAACATATGCTGGAGTAAACAGATTGTAATTTGGGTAATTTTTCTAATTGCAAACGGGAACATACTTGTGTATTTGTAGGGTGGTTACGAGGTCCCTAAAAGTGGAGTAAACAGATTGTAATTTGGGTAATTTTTCTAATTGCAAATAGGAACATACTTGTGTAATGGCAGGGTGGTTATGAGGTTAGAAGTGATGAATTTGAATTTTTCTTGGTTTTATATATAGTATTAGGTTTTTTCTCATGTTTTATGTGAATGGCACGGGTGAATTTTATCTTACACCCACTAGAATATCGATATGTAATTTCGGTAATTTTGATTTCAAAAGATATTTTAAAGAAATGCAATGATTTCTTTTGTGTATTCAATAAACACAAGATTTTATAATTGAGTAAAATATTCGCCATGCCTGGTGAGAGATTCGCCAAAAAATTATATATACATATCATATTATTGATAAAATCGCCTTCCATTTTTCCTATATACCATGGAGATTCACCCATTTATTATACATGTAAATTTAGGGGGGGTTCTTAAAATTTTCCCTGTTGTCGATGAAAACAATCCCTATCCTGTGCTTCTAGGAATAGATTGGGCCACTGATATGAATGGAGTAATAAATCTAAAGAATCACAAAATGATTTTTGAAAAAAAGTCACTATGCCTAGTGGTACCTTTAGACCTTGTGGAAGTAGTGCACTACACAGAATCGGTGGAGATTCACCCATTTATTATACATGTAAATTTAGGGGGGGTTCTTAAAATTTTCCCTGTTGTCGATGAAAACAATCCCTATCCTGTGCTTCTAGGAATAGATTGGGCCACTGATATGAATGGAGTAATAAATCTAAAGAATCGCAAAATGATTTTTGAAAAAAAGTCACTATGCCTAGTGGTACCTTTAGACCTTGTGGAAGTAGTGCACTACACAGAATTGGTGTGCGACGATGATATCGATGACGATATCGACTGTATCTACAAGATAACCGCTCAAGAGTAGGATTGGGTGAATCCAATAGCAGATGGTAGGAATTCGTGGGAGTGCGAAAGCTCCTGCACTTAGGATTCATATGAAGAAATAGAATGATGGCAGAATCGGCTGCACGAAGTAACCACGCTCAATTGCAAGATGATGGTAAGATCACTATGCTGCATGACAATAGAGATAAAAAATTTGCCTAGATATGATGGGTTGAGAGCGGTGGATGAATTTTTGAACAAATTTGAGGTGTCGAAACAGCAGCGTTTCGACACTCTAAAATGGACACTGCAGGCTACGCCTGCAAGGTGGTGGGGTATGCACCAACAGAGTTTCAAGGATTGGCATGAATGCAGAAGGGGGATGCTTATATGATTTGGAATCCCCCCACAACATGTTTTGGGACTTAAAGCCCAAGTTTTCGGCTGTCATTGTTGTAACAACTCCGCGAATTGCGGGCGTGGAGTGCGAATTGTATGTTAGAGTCATAGGACTGTCCACCCTAAGTTTTGAATGTAGTGTCAGCCTAACCATGGTTCGTGGACCATGGGATTGTATAAATAGAGCGAGGCTCTAAGTTGAAAAGCAGTTAACCAACGAATGGAATCTGAAAGATAGTGAAGCCTAGAGCAAGAGTCTAAGTGTCTTGGATTGTAGTAGTAGGAAGAGGCTCTGCAACTGAGTGCGCAAAGGCCTAGTAGAGTCCACAACTGAGTGCGCAGACCCCTGCAGCTGAGTGCATAGCGTAGGGTTGAGTCTGTAACAGAAGGAAGAAAATAATAAAGAGAAGTTTTATCTGAATCCTGTGTATCTATCCTGAGTTATTACATATTTGATATTACTTGCAATTATATTGTTTATTTACTGTGTTCACTTACATGAATTGTGAATATTGTTAAGTATAATTAAAAGTGTATAAATAAGTTCAGTTAATCACCTAATATCGGGATGTGAGTAAGGACTGGGGTAACAACATTGATTGAGCCTCGACTAGGGCTGCGCGAAGGCAGCATCTCAGGCTGGGAGGTACGAGTAAGCGGGCGTAGTGACGTGCTTGTAGGGTCAAACCACAGACCACTTGATACCATTAGACATCTCCAGGGTGTGAAAAATTGGTTCTAGCAGCCTCCCATACTACTTCGAGTGAGACCTCAGTCCGCGCTCTATGGACTGTTGTCAAAAGGGCCAATAGTATCAGGATTTGTTTGGCTAAATCACTACCGACCCTAGGTCAGGCTCCAATAAGCCAACACAAGGTGATTTATAATGCTCCCTAGACACTACCCAAGCAAGTTAGAATGCTCCCTAGACACTGCCAAGGACATTTAGTCTCTAGGCTAAGACTCTATTTTGCTAGCATTTTGGGATTTGAGCCACCTTTTTCAGCCCATAGCTTGGGACACTACCCATAATGGAATGATCACTTAAAATTGGTAATAATACAAGCAAACAAGGATGCAAAAGCAATAAGCTAAACAAGACCATAACCAAACCCCTACTAGCCATGACAGGCATTTCATCAAACATGTCATCAACATGTGACCTACAGGTGTAAACAAGATAATTAAGTGTAGGGATCTCATACATATATGAGAATCACCATAAAACATTGTTTCCTCATGTCATTTGTTGCATTATCATTTATTATATCACACAATACATTATCCATTCAGATACAAGTAAAAACATGTTGAGAGCCATACATAGCAGCTGTCACAAAATATACATATAACCAGCATAATAGGAACAGAAATATAATGGGCATATCAACCATCAAAATTGATGTATACATCAATACTTTTACACATGAAAATCAAAGGAATGAATTTCTCATTAATGAATGCAATGAACCAGCTGAAGATGGGAATACCACCTTCCACTCGACATAGATTGGTTGAGCCAAGTCTCTCTTCAGCCAATCACCCACGTGTCATATTCCAAGCATGAATGTGGGATCTCATAGAACACATCAATAGAAAACTAATCCAGGGCTTCCAGAGGCCATCTGCCTCAACCCATCAAACAATGATTCCGCCTCACGGTCAGACATCACAAAACCATCATCATATCGATCTTTATACCAACTATCCAGGGCTCCAGAGTGTTTGTCCAACCAAGGCTTCAAGACTAGTAAGTCAACCCACAACTTTTACCCGGCTCTAGAGCATTTTTCCAACCAAGGCTCTAGGACTGGTAACTCAACCCAAGTTGAGCATTTTTCCTACCAAGGCTATGGGACTAGTAACTCAACCCAAGTTGATACAGGGCTCTAGAGTGTTTGTCCAACCAAGACTATAGGACTAGTAACTCAACCCAAGCTAAGAAAACATGAGAACGAACCAAAAGAGATAATGAAAATAAAGACCACAATCACCATGGCTAACCAGGAAATGTCAAGGCTAGGAAATCCACAGTCCATCCAGGAAATCCTCCATGTTAATAACAGATCATGACCAAAGATCCACATGCATATGCCATGCATGCCAAAACTAGTGAAGAAATCATACATGCAACTTGGTACCTAGAAATAAATATGGTGTAGCTATTGATCTCAATTCCCTCTTGCACTTTCCTGCTCTTCTTTTTCCTTATTTCTCCAAGAGTCCAAGTATGCCAGACCCTCCAAGAGTGCTCCAAGGAAAATCTAAGTATCCAAGAGTATGAGAGAGAGATAATAATGAGAGAGAGATCTAACACTGAATTGAAAAAAGGTTACCAACTGATCATCATAAGCCTTTTTATGGATGAGGCCTCTATTTTCTTCATTTTCCATTATTTTCCTTCATTTTCCTCCTCACATGAAACTTGTGACCTTTCACCTCCTTTTTCTCCTAATTTCCATTATTGTCATAAATAATTGTGCCAAAAATGCCATTTTTCCTTTCCAAAGCCTTATCCATCACATTTGCCAATTTCCTTAGCCATAAACAATCACAAGTGATCCCCATCACTAGGATTCTGCCCAACATTCAGCTTGGATTAAGTGTCCCACCAACCGTGGTTATTATATTTTTTTTACTTTTATTACATGGAATTTTCACCAGGGCTGCTATAGAAACCTCCCCCTTGGGGGACACCATTCTCGGTGTTCAGTCACACATATACCTTAGCAACCTGTTGAAAGAAGACATATTGCTCATGGAGCTTTATAGCACAACTCGATGCAGTATTTACAATTAAAGATCTGCCTAAGACATAACATCATGATAACATGATAACATAGCCACATGATATCATAGTAGCGTGACAACATAATCATAATAACATGACACCCATACTGCATAGTGGAGCTTTATAACATAGCTCGTTACAGTATTTACATCCATACACATCTGTACATATAACATCATCATCACAAATATAGATACCAAAACACATGTCAAAACATGTACCAAAGCATATATAAAAACATATACTAAACATCATATCTAATCATATATTAAAACATCACATAACATCTATCAAATCACAATAAAGCATATACCAAACTAACATAAGCATATACTAAACCATCATAAAGCATATACCACACCACCATATCAAGTTACTTTGCCTCAACCTACAAAAAAGGAAGGATACATAGCCCGCATCTGATTCAACATCTCCCATGTAGCTTCATTAGGCCCAAAGTGCTTCCATTGCACTTTAACTTGCTCGATTGCTCGGTTTCAAAGCATGAGCACCCTTTTTTTCAATATACACTGAGGCTCCAGCTGGAATTCTCTATCTAGTTCTGCCTGCAATACAGACCAACGAATCACATGATCAGCATCTTTAACATACTTCTTAAGAAATGAGACATGGAAAACATTATGGACTTTCACTTTCAGAGGTAGTGCAAGTCGATAGGCTACTAGACCAATCCTCTCAATGATATTGAAGGGTCCACACAACCGTGGTTCCAACTTGGCACATGAGCCAATCCATAAGGAGATCTTATTTGGTTTGATGCACAAGTATACATGTTCCCCAACTTGGAACTCCTTGAACAAATTGTTTCTATCTGCATAACTCTTCTACCTATCTTGTGTTTCCTTTAGATTCTTTTTTATCACCTGCATTTCTTCTTCCATGTCTGCTAACATATATGGTCCAATCAATACCCTACTAACCGAATCACTCCAACTGATGAGAGTGTTACAACTCCACCCATACAATGCCTCAAGAGGACTCATCCTTAATGACTCCTGATAACCGTTGTTGCATGTGAAATCTACCAAAGGGAGATACTCTTCCCACTTTTGTTGTTGATGCATCATATGCATCCTCAATATGTCCTCTAAAATCCTATTGACCCTGGATGATGAGTTGTGTTGAAGGCCAACTTTGTCCCCAAACCTGCAAACAACTCCCTCCAAAACTTGGAAGTGAACTTTGCATTCCTGTTTGACACAATATTCTTTGGAACACCATGTAGTCTAACCACATCTCTGATGAATAGATGTGACACGTCACTATCTAAGAATGTAGACTTTACTGGAATGATGTGTGCAACCTTTGTTAACCTCTCCATAATGACCATGATGGAATCATGCTACTTCATAGTCTTTAGCAACCCTGTGATGAAATCCCTGGAAAGAACCTCCCATTTCCATTCCGGAATCAAGATCGGTTGTAGCAGTTGACCTAGATGTTTACACTATTATTTCACTCACTGACAATCAAAACACATCGCCACATACTTTACTACATCCCTCTTCAAATTAGGACAAAAATAATATCTCTTCACTGTTGTTAGTGTCCTATGATAACCTGGGTGACTTGAATATGGTTTCGCATGAAACTCCCTCAAGACACCTTCTTGAGCTCATTTTTATCTGATACATATATCCATTGTAAGATAATAGTCCATACCCTGTGCACCTGTACTTGTACCATCACCTGAACCTATGCCTATACCATCACTTGTACTTGTACCTGTACCATCACCTGAACCTGTACCTGTTCTTTGCTGCAACCTGTGCACAATATCTATATATCTCACATCCTGCTAACTTGTCCGCAAGATCCTATCCTGTAGATCTATACCATAAGAGCTCATAGCTGCTAAGTGATTTACCTGTACCCGCATGCTAAGAGCATCTTCCACTATGTTCTCTTTACTTTTGATGTATCTAATCTCAAAATCGAACTCGTTGATCGTAGCTAACCATCAAGCCTGCCTACCATTTGGATTTGATTATTCAAATAGATATCGCAAACCATTGTGATCACTCATCAATGGAAACCTCCTACCTAGAAGATAGTGTCTCCACATCTTCAATGCATGTATAATCATTGCCAACTCAATTTCATGCGTGGGATATCTTGTTCATGCTCATTTAGCTTTCATGACTCATAGCATACCACTTGTCCATCCTACATAAGGACTCCATCAAATCCTCTCTTGCAAGAATTTGTGCACACAACAAAAACTATGTCTGGATCTACAATATTTAACACTAGTGCATGTGTCAACAACTACTTAAGCTGCTTGAAGCTAGCCTCACACTTCTCTGTCCATTTGAGCTTCTTATCTTTCCTTTGTAATGATGTAATAGGATAAGTAATCTATGAGCAGTTCCTGATGAACCTCCTGTAGTAGTTTCCAAACCCATGAAAGGTCTCACCTCATCCACATTCTTAGGAGCTACCCACTCCATGATGGCTTTTATCTTCTCGGGATCTACTGCAATGCCTTCCTTGGAGACATCATGTCCCAATGTAGTGTACCTCACTCTGAAAGAAACTACACTTGTTGAACTTAGCATACAACTAATCTTCTCTCAACAACCTCAACACTACTGTTAAGTGCTCGACATATTCTTCGTCATTTTTAGAATATACCGATATATCATCAATGAACACAATAACAAACTCATCCAAATATGGACGCAACACATTATTCATCAAACACATGAATGTAGCTGGAGCATTAGTTAAGACAAATGGAACAACAATAAACTCATAATTCCCATACCTAGTCTTGCACGTAGTCTTGTAAATTTCCTCCTCTTTGATGTGTATCTGATGGTATCTGAATCTCAAGTCAATCTTTGAGAACATTGTTGCTCCCTTCAACTGATCGAATAAGTCATCAATCCTCAGAAAACAATACCTATTCTTGATAGTTACTTTGTTCAATTTCCTGTAGTCAATTCATAATCTGAGAGTACCATATTTCTTCCTCACAAACAAGATCGATGTGCCCCAAGGTGATACACTTGGGCTAATGTATCCGTTGTCCAACATTTCCTTCAACTACAACTTTAACTCAACCAACTTAAGTGTGCTCATCCTATAAGGTGCTTTCGATGTTGGAGATTCCACTGACACTAACTCAATAGAAAAGTATACCTCCCTATGAGGTGGAAACTCTGAAATATCCTCAGGAAATACATCCATGAACTATTGTAAGACTGGGTACTTGTTCAACACGACTGCATCTTCAACCTCTTTACCCTTGTCACTAGAAATGTGTACTGCAAATAGCTTGTACCCCTTCCTATGGCCAACTGCACTAACCAAGACTCTGCATGCAATTCCTTATTCAAACCAAACTTATCCACCAAATCGGGACTAACATAGCTATAATTAAATCCAAGGTCAATCAAAATAGGAATAACTTGATCATAGAGCTTACTGTCCATCTCAATGATATATGCCTGATGATTAGCCTATTTGTTATCCAATGCTACATAGATACACAGAACGCTCTGAATGACATTCCCAACAGTTTGTGCCTCTTGTGCACTATATATCTAAGGTCTACCACTTTGATAATGTGGGAAATCTCTCATGTGATGATCCCCTCTACAAGTCCAATAATGCACAGACTCCTTACTCTACCCCTTAGGTCAATGTCCCTGTCCTATATCTGATGCATCAAACTTCTTAGGTGGTGAAACATTCTCCTTGTTTTTTGTACCTTATGGCCTTTCTTTCCTTTTATCCCATTTTCCTTTGTTCTTTACATTACCTCTCCATTCTGGCTTAGTCTTGGTTTTGCACTTCGATTGTTCATATAAATGTTTTAGCTTTTGAATGGCCTCCTCCAATGATCTAGGCTCATCAAACTCAATCTTGTCTTTGAATGCACCCGATAGTCCACTAATGAATCTCTGAATCTTAGCCTTCTCCTCCTTAAGGTAAGGCACATACCTCAACAATTCCAAGAACTTACTAGTGTACTCATCATATGTCAAGGATTCCATCTTTAGCTCATAAAATTCCTTCGCCTTGTCATCAAAGTATCTTTCAGACAGATGCTTCGTCTTGAATAACTTCCCAAATTCACTCCAAGTTAGATCTTCCTCATTTATGTCTTTGATGATATTCACATATTCCCACTAGATGTAAGCTTTACCTTTGACGCTGAATGTAGCTACTCTAGTTTTCATGTTCTCTGAGTATTCATGCAACCTGAAGAACTTCTTCATATCAAGAAACCATGCCTTTGCATCTCATGATATCTTTATCTCTCCATTGAAAGTAGGTGGTTTTTCTTTCTTAAACTCATCCGACAAATACCCTCTATCACTCCTTCTATAAGGGTGATACAGATTACAATCATAGCACCTATATAAATCAAAATTAGAACCCACCTGTGTTTATGCACTCTTGTCTCCAGTGTATCCAACAATTTTCCATTTTTGATTGTGTCATCTCTATCTGATTGGTGACCACCATGTGATCTACTACCATATGCCCCATTAGTTTTGTCCTCTTGCTCATGACTGATCCGAAATGGTCCTTTTTGCTACAAATATGACAATATTTGAAGTATTACTACAACCTCTGCTAGATTTTCATGTGCATGTATGATTCTTTCATTATCTTCCTTATAAATCCTTATCTGTTCCTTTAAGCTTCTCAGTGTCACTTCCAAATTAGAAGAGTTCTTAACACCATATTTCTCTTCGGATTCGTAGGGAGAGTCTTTGTAGTCAACCATCCTGCTAGACATTGATATTTCTCTTGCAATTCGTAATATGTCAGATAAACCAAATCACAATAAATTAGTGTACCTTAATATAGCTTGGGGAGGATACCTTGTCTGCAAGATCACCAAGTCAGTGTGATACATGTATAACATAATCAAAACATTATATAGACATACGCAAATAAATGTATCAATACATAAGCATCAATCTAGTTAGGGCCCAATCATCAATGCAAGGCCATATCAACAATACATGCTATGACCTTGTGCATGACAACAACCATTACTCCATTGTACACATTTCCACATGCAACTATCAACATGCATCAGCAATGCCAAATCAACTACACCTACACATAAGCACATGCAATCGAGCATAAGTGATCAAATCTTGTAATCAACTTACAAGACTGATACATGTAAGAAAAATAATTCAAAATGTTGGGTTGTGTTATATTCTTTCCACGACTAGCCCACGTAGTTAACTGGGGGGTTAGAGGGGGGGTGGATCCCCCCCTTCGTTGCGTCGATTGCGTAGCGGGGGGGTCCCAGGGGGTTTGAGGGGTGTAGGTAACCACCCTTTATGGGGTCCAGGGTAGTGCCCGGGAAAATTTTGTTTTTTTGACCCTATATTAGGTTGGGCAGACCTACCTATGGTTTTGTGCATGATTTTCACACATGGTTTTGGATGCGATGGTTTTCGGTCCATGGTATTGGATGCTTTGGCATGTATAAATGTTTATTGTAACATTGAAAGGAACGGAATGAAAAATCAAGATGGTTGTCTCGGTTTTGGGATCCAGGGAAAAATATCTGTGTATATATGTTTTATGTGTTATGCTCTCGCATTGTTTATTTTCTGAGTTTTAGAATTCGTATACAGGTAAATTCTGTGTGGGGTTAAAACCTACACAAAAAATATAATCTAACATACAAGGATGTAATTGGGCGACATAAAATCAACAAATAAGTGACATATAATCCTTATACAGTCAGTTACATACTTATGATAATGCATTCCACAAAATCAATATCAAATTCTCCATGATAACCATACTACAACCATAGTCAAGCATCAACCAATGCAAATAGCACATGGTCTACCCAAGTAACTGGACAACTGGGGTAAACATGCAATGAGAGGCTACTATGATTGGATTAGATCTCCTATGTGACCTTAAGGAAGTGGAATCGATGGAATCACAACAGACATATATCCAACACTAGTCTTGGGACCCACAGGAACCAAACAAGCACTTTAGACAGCTTTACCCTAGGTCCTACTACTATTTTAACCAACTTAGGCCAGAGTAACGCTCCCCAAACACTACCAAGGTGAGTTATAACGCTCCCAAGACACTACCTAGGTGATTTATAATGCTTCCCAAACACTGCACAAGCAAGTTAGTCTCTAGGCTAACACTCTGTTTTGCTAGCATTCTAGGATTTGAGCCACCTTTTTCGGCCCAAAGCCTGGGACACTCCCCAGAAGGGAATGATCACTTAAAATTGGTAAGAATACAAGGAAACAAGGATGCAAAAGAAATAAGTTGAACAATACCATAACCATACCCCTACAAGCCATGACAGACATTTCATCAAGCATATCATCAGCATGTAACCTACAGGTGTAAATAATAGAATTAAGTGTAGGGATCTTATACTTATCTAAGAATCACCATGAACCATTGTTTCCTCATGTCATTTGCTGCCTTATCATTTATTAGATCATATATACATTATCCATTCAGATAAAAGTAAAAACACGCTAAGAACCATACATAGATGCTGTCACAAGATATACATATAACCTGCATAATAGGAACATAAATACAATGGACATCTTAGCCGTCAAAATCCATGTATACATCAGTACTTTTACACATGAAAATCAAGGGAATTAATTTCTCATTAATGAATGCAATGAACCAACTGAAAATGGAACTACCACATTCCACCCGACCATACGATGGCTGAGCCAAGTATCTCTTCATCCAATCACCCCTGTCCCATATTCCAAGCATGAATGTGGGATCTCATAGAACACATCAATCAAAAACTAATCTAGGGCTTCAAAAGGCCATCTGCCTCAACCCATCAAACATTGATTTCACATCACTGTTGGAGATCACAAAACCATTATCATATCAGTCTCTATCCCAGCCATCCAGGGCTCCAGAGCATTTGTCCAACCAGGGCTCCAAGACTAGTAACTCAACCCACAAATTTTATCGGGCTCCAGAGCATTTGTCCAACCAAGGCTCCAGGACTAGTAACTCAACCCACCAAGGGCTCCAGAGCATTTGTCCAACCAAGGTTCCACGACTAGTAACTCAACCCACCAAGGGCTCCAAAGTGTTTTTCCAACCAAGGCTACGGGACTAGTATCTTAACCCAAGCTAAGGAAACATGAGAACCAACCAAAAAAAAACAATGAAAGTAAACCCATAATCACCATGGATAACCAGGAAAGAGCAAGGCTATGAAATCCATTTTCGATCCAGGTAATTCTCCATGCCAATAAAAAATCATGACCAAAGATCCACATGCATATGCCATGCATGCAAAAACCAAAGAATAAATCAAATATGCAACTCGCTACCTAGAAACAAATTTGGTGTAGTTGTTGATCTCAATTCCCTCTTGCACTTTCCTACTCTTCTTTTTCTTTCTTGCTCCAATAATCCAAGTCTGCCACACCCTCCAAGAGTGCTCGAAGAAAAATATGTATCCAAGAGTATGAGAGAGAGAGAATAATGAGAGAGAGCTCTAACGCTTAACTGATAAAAGGTTACCAACTGATCCTCATAAGCCTTTTTATGGATGAGGCCTCTATTTTCTTAATTTTCCATTATTTACCTTCATTTTCCTCCTCACATGCAACCTGTGACCTTTCACCTCTTTTTCCTCCTAATTTCCATTATTTTCATAAATAATTGTGCCAAAAATTCCATTTTACCTTTCCAAAGCCTTAGCCATTTACTTTTCCAATTTCCTTAGCCATAAAAAATAACAAGTGATCCCCTTCACTAGCATTTTGCCCAACATTTAGCTTGGAATAAGTGTCCTATCAACCGTGGTTTTTTTTTTTTTTTACTTTTATTACATGGAATTTTCAACAACAATGTTACATTGTCATATTGGTCTTCTTCTTTTTCCCAAATTTTCCTTTTCTCTTGGCCATGGCAGAAAATTCTTGAAATTGTTTGTTTGATCCTACATTGCTTTTTGTTTTCAATCTTGTTTCTCCAATTTTACATAATGACCAAAGTTCACTGAATGGGGTGGCTTCCTTCTTTCCATAGATGCTTGTTATCAAGTTGCCCCATTCCTTAGGTAGTGAATTGAGCACAATTGTGGTCATCTCTTTATGAGACATCATTTCTCCCAACTCTTGTAGTTGGTATCTTGTTTCTGACACACTCATAAGATATGACGCTATTCCTTCTTCCTTTGATACCTTCATCTTATTCAACTTAGTTCTTAAAGATATGACTTCTCCAACGGTGCTTGCGAAGAATAATTCCAGTAACTTTTAGTAGATTTGTTTTGATGTTTCCAACTTTGATACATAAGGTATGAGAGGATATTCAATGGATTATATAGGAATATTTTGAGCCCCAACTTCCCCTTTCATATAATTTTCATATTCTTGATCTTCTTTCTTTGGAGGTTTAGTGATGGAGCCCTTAACATGTCCAACAAATTCATTTTCTATGAGGATCAAATTTGTCCTCTTCTTCCATGCAAGAAAGTTTGATGACACAACCAATTTGTTGCTTTCCTTGCAAAATGAAGTCATTTTGATAGATTCATACATATATATAAAGATACTTACTTTTCAAGTGAATATACTCCTTGATGATGAAATCTTCAACTTGATACCTTTCTTGATGATGTTGATAATAGAAGATGTCTTTTTGATGAATATGTTTTCCTTGCAAAAGTGATCCTTGACTTAAGAAGAGGGAGATCACCTTGATTCATTTGATGATGATGAAAATGCCTTCTCCTTACTTCCATGGATGATGTGATGGCTCTCCTAAGGTGTAGATACTTCCTTTAATTGAGTGGTTGTCAGGACCTTGAGGTATTATTTTCCTTGTTCAATATGTAAGATTCACAAGGATGCTTCAATTGAATAGCCCTTCCTTGAAAGAGTTAGGGTTTTGAAGTCTTCTTTGATGCTCCTTAGTTTCTTCCTTCAAGATGATGAGAGGGTCAATCTTTCTTCATGATTGATTATCTTGATGTTTCTTGTATGATATTCTTGTGCTTTAGCCCTCGAATGTCCTTCTTGAGTTTCCTTTCCTTGTCTTGTCACCTTAGTTCTGATACCATGTTGAGAAATATAGGGGCAGCAAGTGTAGATGATTTCTCTTATTTTGATAACTGATTGTGATGAATTTTTACCTTACTTGATTAACTTATTATTTACTTTATTATTATCAATGTTCTATATCATCAAAAACCTACCAAAACATAAAGAACAATGAAGCATTGGGACACAAGATGTAGGCGATCACTCAGGGCCACAACCTCTCAAATTGAGAGGAAAACCCACTAGAATTCTTCTCTTCTTATAAAAATTCAATTGAGTAATTTCAAGACCTATGAACCTTGACCAAGACCCTCCTACCAAGTCAAATATTTACTTCTTGACTAGCTTTTCTTCCGGTAATTCCTCAGCAAGTCCTCCAACAAATTCTTCTGTAACTTCAACCCCTAGTAGATTCTTCAACAACTTCGACCTCCAGGCAAATTCTTCTGCTAAAAACCTAGATCTTGCATGAGAAAAAGTTATGATATATCCTTCCTCCTTTCTTCTTTGCTTGAGTTAATTCTCTATCCTATAGAATTCAGCGTGCAAAATGTGCATCTTGGTGCCCTAACTCGACTTATGAAATTGGGTCTTTTCTACTGCAATAGTTGACCTAGGTCCTTCATACATGTGGAGAGAAGTAGCCCAAAAACAATCCAATATATCCATATTATTTTATTCTTCCTTTGTCCTTCCTTTATTTGCACATTCTCTCTCTTTTGATCAAACTTGTGTCAGTGAAATGAGTGTCACAACTGAGGTTGAAGTCTCCCTTTTATATAGGTCTTCCACTAGGTCGAATTTCTCCTTTTAGGTCTTGTTTTCCATTTGTGTAGGCCCACATGATATTTCTACCATGATGAGGCCTTGAAGGGTCTTTTGACTCTATTTTGACTCAAATAAATTTATCTTTACAATATGCAACATTCCCAAATGGGTCTTCAATAGATGACAATGACTCAATTGACTTGTAAGCTAAATAACAAGCCCTATAAGCACTCAATGTGTGATTGACCTAAAAATAAATTTCCCTTGAGCATGAAACCCATGCCTCAATAACAACAATAATAAATTTATTTTTCTCTTTACATTAAATACATAAAATCATGATTACCTTGGCCATTATGAAGATTGAACCTAGTTACATATTTCAACACGAAGTATGCCATTACGGTGCTTTCGCAAAAGCACTCCATATACCAACTAATATGATAGAGCTTTAAGTCGAATAACCCTTTTTTGTCATGCCGATAAAATTGGGGGCAATGTACCCTACTCAATATATTTTTGCACATCTATGTACTAAGATGTGGATGTTTCCATGGGTGTAGCTTGTTCAATGTTATACATTTTTTTAGCACTCTGTAAATTTCTCTAGGGTTAGGAGAGAAATCCCAGAGGTAACCACAAACCACTTGCAAGTTAAGGTCTAGTCCCCCTAACCTTGGAGAGGGATCTCTCTCTAGATCAACTATGAGTCAAAGACTAATATGATATGGATCTTAGACTGGTTAGGATTATCAGAGGATGTTTTGATTTTGATTTGTTTAAGGTGGGTGCAGAAGGCAGAAAAAATTAAATCATAACATTGCTATAGGTTTGAATGGATCAAGGATATGGTGTAATTCACTTAGTGGCAAGGTAGGCAGAACTATGAGTGAACAATCAATTTCATTGTAGTAATAGTATGAATGGGAGGAAAGGAAAAAGTGGAAACCTGAGCATCCATACAATGATGAATTCAACTTTCCATGGAAGAAAACAATGCACATATAGTGATCAGCTGAAATTTGTTAGAGAAAATTATTTAATTCTATGAAATCTTTCAAACATGAACACAAAATAAATTACTGTATGAAATTAAGAAATATAAGCAGATATGACATTAATACATATCAAGTAGCAAGAGGAACAAGATACCAATAAGCCAGGCACATGTATCATTGTATAAATATGCACCTGCCTTCTTCAATTCATTCAAAAAACATACAAAATTTACAGAAAAGTAGTCTAGCCACTAACATTCTCAACCCAACCCTTTTCTCTTATTTTGTTCAATTTAAATACATTAGACATATTTAACAATCAAAATAACATACAATGTATCTCTCATCCACTTGAGAGGATCGAATCACCTTCAATTTAGAAACATCAATCTTTGAAAGCAAAAGCTATGACAAAGCTAAAAATAAAACCGAAACATCTTTTCTGATAACTTTAACTTTATCTTGTCGACTTATCTGATCCCTATCCATTACTTTCTATCCATATCACCAACATCATTATGGATATCTATACATTTCCACATTTTCAAACCGAAATCCAAAAATTTCCTAATCCTTTCAACAAAAATTGTAAAAATAGGCCTCGAAGAAACACCTGTAGCTCCCAAATGGTAGAACCTATCTAAAAATGGGAGGATATTGTATATTAACTTGTGAAGATAAACCTATCTCATTTTCTTCAAATTGTGTTTTGGGTTCTGTTTCTGCTGTGTGGTTTCTGGTACAGTGTTCTGTGTACAGCTGTCAGAGAAGTATCTACTAGTTTCAGATCTAGTTGATGAAAAGGAGATTGGTTGATTCTTGATGATTGTTTGATGTTCATGGATCCAGTTTGAAAATTGATGAAAAGTGGTCCCTGGAAGAAAGAGAAGGTTGTAGCCTTCTGTAGGCCAGCACCTACGTACTAGTATCTTGGCTAGTGCAAAAGCTAAAGGGGGTTGTTGCTCCCTTCCATGAGAAACTGGAGAACGAGAGAGAGTTGTAGCTTTCTGCAGGTTGCAGCGTGCGTACTGGTAAAAAGACTGCACCAGTACATTGAAAAAAAAAAAAATTCTAATTTAAAAGGAATATAGAGACGAATTGCAACAGGTGGTTTTCACCCACATTGGGTTTCCACCTTATATCTTGTGTTCTTGTGTCTGATTGTCTTTCTGCTCTGTTTTACTGTCTCTGGATACTGTTATTGGATTCTGCATCACTGACTAACAATCATCATCA
>APFE030479991.1:0-18217 GCA_000404065.3 Pinus taeda | reverse complement strand
ATTGCTTGCTCTGGGGCAGGAAGATACCTAGCTGCAAGTTGAGGATCCTTTGCAATTAAATTATATGTTCTAATGACATCCATTGGACTGGACTAATTATCTCTTATCATGAGAGGCACAGTTTGTTCCATTGCCAATATATTCTTCATTTCTATAGCCTTTTCTTCCTCATGGTTCATCAATGATGCCAAACCCACCAATTGTAAATCCCCCAACTTTTGATTAGGGTCTCACACATTCATATCTGTCAAAGCCATGTTATCGAACTAGAGCTTAGACATCTTATCCATATACTCTAATGTACTTTTGTCATAGAGATCAATGAAATATCTATAATCTTAGTATGGCATAGTTCCTGTCTATGCAAGGGCCTTGATTTAGAACAATAGCCATTGTTCCTTAAGGTACAATACATAGGACTTAGTTGGCATCCTGCACTGGATGGATTCCAAAGATAGAGTGGCCATGGATAACGAAGGATTCTTTATTTCTTGTATCTGTCCTTTGAACCATGCATTTTCATTATGGCCTCAATGTCCCTCAGGCTACCTAGTTTTCTACCCATCTCCTTGACTTTTCCTCCATGTGGCCAATGTCCTGCACTCCCTTCAACTTGGTAATGTACATCCATCTATGTGTTTTGTCTCTTTCTTTCTCAATCTCAAAGAATAATGGAATGGAAAAAATTTGTGGAGAGACCCTCCCCCTCTCAATAAATCTATAGTAGGAGTCAAGGTTAGGTTGAGCACTAGGTTCCCTTAGTTGTGGGTCCTTTCTCCTTGTTTCTAGCTGCTTACTTCCTTCCTCATCCAATTTTTAAGTTTCCTGTAGGTTAAATAGAGTTTCTTGTAGGACTACCTCTGCTTCTTGTAGGTCCCACTCTGTCTCCTGTAGGATGTCTATTCCTTTAGATCAAGTGGATCTAGTTATAGGCCTTCTCACATAGGTGATAGGAGGCTTAGGTGAGGTTTGTACTGAGCATCCTTCTTGTTGAGTTTTTATAAGAGGAGCCATGTTCTCCTACTATTTAGGTGAGTCCTCAATAGCAATGGGAACCTTTGTTGGAGTTTGGGTTTTTCCCTGCCTTATCCTGAACCTTGCTTGGAGTTTGGGCTTTTCTTATTCTAAAGTATAAGGGGGTTTGCCTCTGTTGTTTTCCTTCTTATTTGATACAGGTGCTGAGGGCATTGAGGGGAATTGTTGTCTCTTTCTGAGTGGGTTCTAGAGACACCATAGGTGACTCCTCCTTGTCCTTTTCCTCTTCATTTCCATTTCGCTTCTCACCTTTGTATTCCCGTCTTCCTCTCCTTCGAGATGCTCATCTTGTTTATTAATGTCCTCCTTAACATCTTCCTCTATTTCTGCATCCACTTCTTTCTCTTTCTCTTCCTCTTCATCCTCATCTATATCCTATTCATCCTTCTCTGCTTCTTCTCCAACTATTTTAGACTCTTCTCTGTCTTTTTCACTCATAGTAGGGATAATATCATATGTGAGGGCTTTGATATCCTCATTTGTCCACATGTCTCTAAAAATTTCCCATTGAATAGGAATTTTGAGGTTTTGGAAGGCATCTTTTATATAATTCTAATTAACCCATGGTGGGAAAACTATTGGTACTTTCCTTCCTACACCTTTATGCTTGTATCTATCAGTGATTGCAAAAGGAAGTATGGTACACTAAGCATATGGTGAGGAGGTGTTTCTACTCCAAAACTCAATTCTTCAAGCACCCTAAAGTGATAACCATAAACCATGCTACACCTACCTTCACATGATATGTATTTTATAAGGTGGTAGCTTACCTCATTCCAGGGGTATGGTAGGCTTATTCTCCTTACTCCATTCTTGTGTTCAATGTGCTTCTCTCCCAATAAAAAGAATTTCGTTTTGGCAGTTTGGCTATTACGCTTGTCTTCCTTTCTCCAATGCACCCCTTGGGGAAGTGTGGTAATTCTGCTTATGAGTTCAGCGGAGAACTCTATGGAGGGGCCCCTCACGACAAGAGTGACATGGGTTCTTGTTAGTGTAATGATGGAGAGAGAAAAATCTCGGGCTACTTCATCATCATACACTCTTAATTTCTCAAAATACCCCATCCAATTATGCCTAGGGAAGATTTCTACCAGAGGAGGGTGTTCATGAATTCTCATAGTGTTGATGGGCTTCCTTTTATTAAATCCCCCTATGATTTTGTCTCATGAACTTTGACGAGAAGAGATGTATGATAAAAATTTTAATGAAGGAAGAAATGGGACTGCAATACTTGTGGAACTATTTGCTTACACAACTATCAAATTCAATCAAATTGGGAGATTTTTCTATTCGTTTCACATGGAAAAATGGAAGGAAATGTAGAGCCTACCTCCTTATGGTGCTTGTTGTAGCCAACCTGTATGTTTCCTTCTATGAAACTGCTCACTCCCAATTGTGTAGACTGCTTGATTGTGTCATGTAGGATTCCATATCTGATCTTATATGAAATCCTACGCACGATCAAGATGGTTTTTTTTCTCTTCCGTAGGTTCCTTGGGTACGAGAGCGACTTTTCTAGAGTGATCCTCAAGAATATGAATGCATGAGTGCATGAGGATAGATGTTTATTTCCTCTTATCGTCGAGTTCACTGAGGTGGTGTGCTAGCACCTGAGGTATGATTTTTTTTCCATTTTTTGAGCATTGGTGCCCATTACCACATCATCATTCCCCTCTCCTCATAATAAACTCCCACTTTCAGCATCTGTAGCTGAACTACTTCTGATGTCATTCTTTTCTCTTTGACTTGATAGTTTCCACATGTGTGGGGACTAACTTTTTTGCCCATATTGACTGAAAGAAGTTGGCCAGGTTAATTGTCCACCTTTCACTTATAAACCAACTCGTCCACAATCTTTACATATTTTAATTAAATTATGAAAATGAGAGAGTGAAGTGAGATACTTGCATACGGTGCTAATACCTTGCTGCAATTTTTTGAGGACATGATGTGCTTGTTGTGTGTCGGTTGCATGTTATTTCTCACTCCTTATATATATATATATCTTTCCTTGTTGATTTCCTTTATGTGCAGGTACTTGGTGTTCAAGATGAATGTGCTGCTACTACTCTCGAGCTTCTTCTACCCTTGGATCTTCATGTTGGAAGCTTGCTTCAACACATGATTTTTATTCTGTGGGATAGGTAGCTACATGATTTCCTACAGGATGTGTTGTAGTTGCTTCTCCCTCAAAATTTTTAATCGTTTCCACTGCTGGGACTTGAGGATGATGAGATGGATAGAGAGGAGGCCTAGAAGTGTGAATAATGAGAAATACACTCAGGTGCTGCCCTCCTCTGCTGTCTGTTTCATTTTTTCTCTGTGTTTTCTCTTCAAGACAGTGAATGTTTTGAAAACTAATTGTTATTTATGATGGATGCAGGTGTGATTATGGTGGAGAGTGGTATGGTAATGAATTTGTGATGTAGGGTTTTTTGTTTTCTGACATGGGAAGGTCATTTCCTGGCCCTACGGTTACTCACTTTAGGATTCTAAAGCCACTATAATTCCTACAAGATCATTTTGTAGGTTTTTAGGGGATCCTATAGGTTTGCAGGGAATCCTTTAGGTTTAAACGGAATCGTGTAGAAAACATAATACCGTTGCAAATTAAGGCAAGTGAGTGAAAAAGATGAAAGGAATCGTGGAATGATGAAGGGTAATGGATGGGGAAATACAAATATGAGTGGAATAGGTCCCTCTTTTCTTCTCCTTTTCTCTCGGATTGTCCTCCTACTGACCTGGAAACAATTTTTCATGATTTTTGTTTTCTCTTTTTCCTTTTCAATTTTTTTTTTGAAAATAACTAGTGTGCCTCCAAGAGGTTTTCATTCTAGTTGCTTGCCCTCGACACCTCAAGAGAGGTTTTCACCTAGATATATTTTTGTTTCTATTTTTCCTTTTTATTTTGGACACCATTGGGCAACTATCAGAGGTGTTCAACCTGATAGTGGGACTGAGGTGACTAACGGAGGCTTTCACCAGGGTCCTTATTTTTCATTTTTCTTTTGTCAGTGACTTGCTAAGGCAAGAGCTAAAACTTCCTCCACCACCATCACTATTTCATTGACACCATCAATGAACTCTTGCCTTGACAATGTTCTCTTGTAAATATTCGTTATGTGCCCATTAAGATGTAAAGGAGTGACCTCCGCATCTATGGTTCTCATTTGCACTGAACCATTATCATGAATCATATATCTATATCTGGAATCATATAATAAGGCCTAATCACCTTCTTGAAATTATTTATCTTTGATGTTCCTATGGTGCTAGATATTCCTCTGAATTTGAGTTACCTCTATGTATAGGAGGGCATGCATTTTGAGCTCATCTAAGCCATTCAACTCGCGTAATCTATGTTTTTTTGCATTGCTGAGATCTAGATCTAGTTGGGCTACCATCCTCAATGTGCTATACTCAAATTCAATGGACAATAGGGCCTTTTTCCTAGATACCAATTCCTAGGGTGTGAATCCAGTGGTGGTCTTCCAGGTGGTATTATAGGCTCACGTGGCTTTAATTACTTTATCTACCTAATATTTCATGTTGTTGCTAACCACTTTAGTCACAATGCCCTCGAGCACTCCGTTGGTGACCTTCATTTGCTCATTAGCTTGTGGGTGATAGGGAGTGTAGGTTTTATGCTTGATCTTATGCTGGCTTAACACATCTTCAATCATGTTGGAGGTAAAATGCCTTGATCAATGACGAGTTCTCTAGGGTCCCCAAATTTGTGAAATACATTCTCCCTTAAGGACTCAACCACCCTCTCCTCTGTTGTTGCCTTAATTTCCTTAGTTTCAGTGCACTTACCGAGATAGTTAATGCACATAATGATATACTTTTTTTTCTTGGATGGAGCGTCAATAGTTCCAACAAATTTTGTGCCCCACTTGTCAAATGGCTCAAAAATCATTTCATATTCCAAAGGAATTTCATCTCTTTGAGTACGCTTTCCCATCCTTCGGCACCAATCACATTTCACGCAAAATCTATTCCAAAGCATTTAGGAGTAACCAAAATTTATAAAGATGACTATAATGTTGTGTATCTCTCCAAACGACCGAGTTGTACTCCTCAAATATTTGAGGGGTATGCACCACAATCTCCATGAGAAAGTGATGTTGTTCAAGCCCAAAATGGTGGATGATATTATGTATAGGCACAACACCTCAAGAACATAGGTCCGAAAAGAGCGCAATCTAGTGTATCAAACAAAAAAGAGAAATGAGACGCTTCTAAGGATGAGAGGAAGAAACAAAAATGGGGGAAAGGATAAAAATATGGTAGCCACAACACATGGGTGCAAAAATCCTAGTAACCACTACAACGTTGATGGCGATACAGAGTAGAGGTTTTGGAAGTTGCATTGAGAGCTAAACTGAAAGAACCCGAAGAAAGATAATAAGAAGAAGAATATCATGACCATTAATTCACACAACCAAGTTGAAAAAAGCTTAGACATGGATGAGAAGATTTCCCATACATTAATTCAAAAGGATGTGAATCTTGATATCCTTCAACAACACGAAGAGAAAGAAATGACCAAACACTTCCATGTAAAGCTACAGGTCAACAAGATGAAGATTGATGCTCTCCTTTACTCAGGATTACAGGAAAATTTCATTGCAACAGATCTAGACAAGATGTTAGGGATCGAGTGATCATCCGAATCCATATCCATTGGGATGGGTACATAAGGATGCAAAGCTTAATGTAAAAAATTAGTATAAACTTACATTTGTTATGAGTGTTTATTTTATTGATGAGGTAGATCTGTATGTCGTTCCCCTTAATGTATGTTGAGTTTTGTTTTGTAGTACACACATGTACATGTGTGATGCTATATTCATCACGAGAGCTAACTAGTACCATCTCATCAAGGATGAAATATCATTCATCATCGACTTGCGTAAATAAAAGTTAAGAGATTCACTATAATTGGCAAAAAATCCAATAAATTGATTAGTTCGTGCAAGAAGAATGTTTTATTGCTTTTAAGAGAAAATTATCCTATAGATGAGTGAAGAAGAGGTAAGGCATAATTAGAGGGGTGTACTAAGAAAAAGAAGACAACAATTGGGGGAGTTGTTATAGGAATACAAGGATCTGTTCCTAGAGCTTAAAGAGATACATCCTAAGAGAGATGTGGAGGATGAGATCTAGCTATTTTCAGACTCTCCATTGCCAAATATTGGGTTGTACGTGAAGTATGCTATAGAAACAAGTGAGGTGGAGAAATAGTTGCAACAACAATTGGAATAGGGTGTTATTCGACTCAGTACATCACCATGTGAGTCACCCTTCATCATTGTGCCAAAGAAGAATGGGATCTCACACATGTGTATAGATTAAACAACATTGAATAAAATCATTCTCAATAAGAGATACCCCATGCCCTAGATAGACGATCTGCTAGATCAGTTGCAACAAACAAATTATTTCACTAAGCTAGACTCAAAGTCTCGATATCACTAGATTCTAGTCAAAGAAGAAGACACATGGAAGACCAACTTCAAAAACACGCAAGGTTTGTATGAGTTGTTAGTTATGCCATTAATCCTCTATAATGCAACAACTAAATTAATGACATTAATGAATTATGTATTAGGCCATTTTATAGATTCATTTCTTATTGTTTATTTGGATGATAAGAATAATTAACATTTGATGCAGGTGCTAGAAATATTGAAGAAGCACGAGCTCCTAGAAAATCTTAAGAAGCGTGAGTTTGCACAAGAGTCCTTGATGTATTTGGGATTTGTGATTCGTTGAAGAGAATTAAAGATAGATCCTTCAAATACAGAGGTCATCATGAAATGGTTGGTGACTACAAGGCCACCAATATCAAAGATTACAGCTTTAGGGACTCTTATTCACATAGATCCATTCACCGATGATGCATACAGAGATGAATGTTTAGAAGATGATGGTTTAGTAGGTCATGAGAGTACCAAAAAACTCATCCATGTGATATTCTATAAATGAGACATGTTTTTGTTGTCATACATTTTCACATTAAATTTCATGGGTAGAGATCTTAAGGCCTTTTGAACAATGATATATTTTTTAAAAACTTCACAGACTCCTCTAATCATATTCTGATAAATTATTCTTCCACACATTCTTCTCTATGTATTTTTAAGATTTCAAAACTCATTTTTAAGGTTTGAAGTTTTGCGTTTTTAACTCTATCAGCTCCTTCATGACTTTGACTGAGATTGACCCATACTTCATTAGCAGAATTTTAGTACATAATTTTTATGATTTCAGACTCACTAAGCACAAAGAGAATGAAAGTCTTGGTTTTAGCATTATTTTCATAGAGGATTTTTCTTTCAACATTAGTGCTAGGGACATTAGGGACATCATAATCTACTAAAATAGAACTGTAAACATCTACTCTCGAGGACATAAGAGAAGCTTCCAACTCAACTTTCCATAAGGCATAGTTTGTACCATGAAAGTGTGGTATCTTGCTTGGGTAGGTACCTTGAATCTCTTGCCAAGACATATTCTTCATGAATCTACTTTGAGTGGTTAGAATGTTCATGAAGGAACTTTTTTCTAATAACAATTATTATAATAAGGAATTACTCACACGGTGAATCATTAATAGTGGAATTGATAAGACATTAAGTGCAAACCTTCAATTATTTTCACTATTGTTAGTTATTTGAGAGAGCATTCATACTACAATAAACATGAATAGAAATATAAGATATTCAAATACGGTAACTGAACAACATACACACGAAATGACACATGTATTTTTATGTGAATATGAGTGTTAGAAAGCCACTAATATGTTTTTTTATTATGATGTAATTTCAGCACCCACTTAATTACATGATTTTTTTCACACGAGGCTCCAATACCATTCAAATAGAAAGATACAACTTTCCAAGAGGCACCATCCTCTTATGAATGTAGGAAACTACCTTCTCTAGCCATTGTTCTTCCTTTCATACAATTTTCAAATTGAAAATAGAGGATAATACATTTAGACAAAAATAAAAACATATAATGGAGGCTTTCACCTCAGTCCTTATTTTTCATTTTTCTTTTCTCACTGACTTGCTGAGGGAGGAGCTAAAACTTGTTCCACCACCATCACTATTTTATTGATACCATCAATGAAATCTTGCCTTAACAATGGTCTCTTGTAATTATTCGTTATGTGCCCATTAAGAAGTAAAGGGATGGTCTCTACATCTATGGTACTGATTTGCACTGAACCATTATCATGACATCTCTCTATGCCATAAGGCACTAACCATATTTTCCTTAAATTTCCCTTAAAGTATTTATATCTAGAATCATATAATAAGGCCTAATCACCTTCTTCAAATTACTGATCTTTGATGTTCCTATCATGCTATATATTCATCTAAATTTGAGTTACCTTTATGTATAGGAGGGCCTGCATTTTGAGCTCATCGAAGCCATTCAACTCGAGTAATCTCTCTTTCCTGCATTGCTGAGATCTAGATCTAGTTGGGCTGCCATCCTCAATCTGCTATACTCAAATCCAATGGAAAACAAAGCCTTTTTCCTATAGACCAAATCCTAGGGTGTGAATCCAATGGTGGTATTCGAGGTGGTATTACCGGCCGAGATGGATTTAACTACTTTATATACCCAATATTCCATGTTGTTGCTAACCACTTTGGTCACGATGCCCTCCAGCACTTTTTTGGTGACCTTAGTTTACTCATTAGCTTTTGGGTGATAGGGAGTGTAGGTTCTATGCTTGACCTTATGCTCGCTTAACAGGTCTTCAATCATGTTGGAGATAAAATGCCTTGATCACTAACGAGTTCTCTAGGATACCCAAATTTGTGAAATACATTCTCCCTTAAGAACTCAACCACCCTCTCCTCTGTTGCTGCCTTAATTTCCTTAGTTTCAGTGAACTTACCCAGATAGTTAATGCACATAATGATAATCTTGTTTTTCTTGGATTGAGCATCAATAAGTTCCAACAAAGTCTGTGCCCCACTTGTCAAATGGCTCAAAAATTATTTCAGGTTGCAAAGGCATTTCATCTCTTGGAGAACACTTTCCCATCCTTTGGCACCAATCACATTTGAGGCCAAATATATGCCAAAGAATTTAGGAGTACTTAGAATTCAGAAAGATGACTCTAATGTTGTGTATCTCTCTAAAGGACCAAGTTGTACTCGTTAAGTATTTGACGAGTATGCACCACAATGTAAATGAGCAAGTGATGTTGTTCAAGCCCAAAATGGTGGATGATACTTATGTATAGGCACAACACCTCTAGAACATAGGTCTGAAAAGAGCGCAATCTAGTGGATCAAAGAAAAAAGACAAACAAGACGCTTATAAGGATGGGAAGAAGAAACACAAACTGGGGAAGGATAAAAATATGGTAGCCATAACACCTGAGTGCAAAAATCCTAGTAACCACTACAACGTTGATGGCGATATAGAGCAGAGGTTTTGGAAGTTGCATTGAGAGCTAAACTCAAAGAACACAAAGAAAGATAATAAGAAGAAGAATATCATGACCATTAATTCACACAACCAAGTTGAAAAAGGCTTAGACATGGATGAGAAGATCGCTTATACATTAGTTCAGAAGGAGGTGAATCTGGGTATCCTTTAACAATACGAAGAGAAAGAAATGACCAAACTCTTCCATGTAAAGGTACAGGTAAACAATATGATGATTGATGCTCTGTTTTACTCAGGATTGCAAGAAAATATTATTGCAACATATCTAGGCAAGATGTTAGGGATGGAGTGATCATCTGAACCCATATCCATTGGGATGGGTACATAATGATGCAAAGCTTAAGGTAAAAAATTAGTTTAAACTTACATTTGTTATCAGTGTTTATTTTATTGATGAGGTAGATCTATATGTGGTTCCCCTTGATGTATGTGGAGTTGTGTTTTACAGTCCACACATGTACATGTGTGATGCCATATTCATGATGAGAGTTAACTAGTACCATCTCATCAAGGATGAAATATCATACAACATCAACGTGCATAAATAAAAGAAGAAAGTTTCACTCGTAAGTGGCTAACAAGCCAATAAATTGATTAGATCGAGCAAGAAGTATGTTTTATTGCCTTTAAGAGAAAATTAGTCTATAGATGAGTCAATAATAGGTAAGGCATCCTTAGATGGGTGTACTAAGAAAAAGAAAACAACAATTGGCAAAGTTGTTATAGGAATACAAGGATGTGTTTGTAGGGCCTAAAGGGATACATCCTCAGAGAGAAGTGGAGCATGAGATATAGCTATTTTTCGACTCCCCATTGCCAAATATTGGGTTGTACATGAAGTATGCTATAAAAAGAAGTGAGGTGAAGAAATAGTTGTAACAACTGTTGGAACAAGGTGTGTGGGTGAACCATCGTCATTGTGCTAAAGAAGAATGGGACCTCACACATGTGTATAGATTATAGGGCATTGAATAAAATGATGCACAATAAGAGATACCCCATGCCCTAGATAGACGATCTGCTACATCAATTGCAACAAACAAATGATTTCACTAAGCTAGACTCAAAGTCTTGATATCACCAGATTCTAGTCAAAGAAGAAGATACCTGGAAGACCAGCTTCAAAAAGAGATAGGGTTTGTATGAGTTGTTAGTTATGCCATTCATCCTCTATAATGCAATAACTAAATTTATGACATTAATGAATGATGTATTATGCCATTTTATAGATTCATTTGTTATTTTCTATTTGGATGATATAATGGTATATAGTCCTACATGGGAGGAGAATAATTAATAGTTGATGCAGGTGCTCGAAACATTGAAGAAGCACGAGCTGCTAGAAAATCTCAAGAAGTGTGAGTTTGCACAAGAGTCCTTGATGTATTTGGGATTTGTGATTGGTGGAGGATAATTGAAGACAGATCCTTCAAATATATAGGTCATCATGGAATGGTTGGTGACTACAAATGTTACTAAGATTATGAGTTTCATTGGAGCGCCACAATACTTGGGGAGATTCATAGCCCTGTTTTCAGCACTATCAACACCACTCCATGCCATAAAAATAAGTGGCAAGAGTTTCTAGCAGGGAAAAGGGTACTAGAAGGGTTTTGATGAGTTAAAGAAGAAGATAAGTGAAGCACTATTTCTGGCATTACCAAACTTGGAATGGCCCTTTGAACTTGATACATATTTGACTAGTTATGTTATGGGAGTTTTCTTGATGCATGTAGGAAGGCCTATTTTCTACCATTCTAAATTATTTCATCGAGGAGTTCTTAGCTACCCTACCTATGAGAAGGAGCTCTATGCCATGGTGTAAGGTGTGAAGAAGTGGAAGAACTATCTAATAGGAAAGGAGATAATAATCCACACACGTCACTAGTCGTTACAGTAACTTTAGGCCCATAATAAGCTACAAGAGACAAGGCACTACAAGTGGAAGGGGTTTTGTAGCAATTTAATTTGGTGATTAAGTATAAGAAGGGTAACACAAACAAGTTGGACAACATGTTTTCAAGGCCACCAACATCAAATATTACAGCTTTAGGGACTCTTATGCACATGGATCCATTCACCGATGATGCATACACAGAGGAATACTTAGAAGATGATGGTTTAATAGGTCATGAGAGTACCAAACAACTCATCCATGTGATATTCTAAAAATGAGACATGTTTTTAATGTCATACACTTTTTAATTAAATCTCATGGGTAGAGATCTCAAGACCTTTTGAACAATGATATATTTTTTCAAAACTTCACACACTCCTCTAATCATATTGGTTACTTCATCAATTCTGAGAAAGTATTCTTCCACGCTTTCTTCTCTACGTATTTTTAATATTTCAAAACTCATTTTTAAGGTTTGATGTTTTTCCTTTCTAACTCTATCATCTCCTTCATGAATTTGATTGAGATTGACCCATACTTCATTAGCAGACTTCCAATACATAATTTTTATGACTTAAGACTCACTAGCACAAAGAGAATGAAAGTCTTGGTTTTATCAAGATTTCCATATAGGTTTTTACCATCAACGTTAGTGCGAGGGACAATAGGGACATCATAATCTACTAGAATAGAACTGTAAACATCTACTCTTAGGGACATAAGATAAGCTTCCAACCCAACTTTCAATAAGGCATAGTTTGTACCATGAAAGAGTGGTATCTTTCTTGGGTAGGTACCTTGACTCTCTTGCCTAGAAATATTCTTCATGAATCTACTTTGAGTGGTTAGAATGTTCGTGAAGGAACGTTTCTCTAATAACAATTATTGTAATAAGGAATTACTCAGAGGAGGGGTGAATCATTAATATTTGCATTCATAAAACATTAATTGCAAACCTTCAATTATTTTCACTATTGTTAGTTATTTGAGAGAGCATTCATACTACAATAAACATGAATTGAAAAATAAGACATTAAAATACCTGAATTGAACAACATACACACAAAATGACAGAGGTATTTTTATGTAAAAATGAGTGTGAGAAAGCCACTAATATGTTTTTTATTATGATATAATTTAAGCACCCACTTAATTGCATGAATTTTTTTTGAGCACCCATTCACACGAGGCCCAAATACCTTTCAAATAGAAAGATACAACCTTCCAAGAGGCACCAACCTCCTATGAATGTAGGAAACTACCTTCTCTAGCCATTTTTATTCCTTTCATACAATTTTCAAATTGAAAATAGAGGATAATTCATTAGACAAAAACATAAATATTGTATAATGCAGTACCAAGTCCTTTCATTCAGTTTGTTGAAGCCTGATCCTTGTTGCTCAAGTACCTCTACTCACCACCATATTCTTCACCCTATCTCTCTTACACACTCGAAATGCTGAACAATTAAAATCACACAAATTCTACTTTAACTTTCTTTAATTACTCAGCACATTGTTGTTCCTCTGTAGCACCAGGTATGCATGGCTTTCCATACTATACTCAGACATGGGAGAAGAGTTAATGCAAAGAAAGGGTTGTGGATTGTTTTATATGTAGAGAATTAAGTCAAATTCAAGCTATTGAGTCAAATAGCTCCTCCATCAATAACTACATGTACTCACAACATGGTTCTTCCTTTTTTCTCTTCAAGTGGCATAGGAGAATAGGAGAATAATACCACAAACACTCATTTTCATTTAACTCATGATAGCCTTCAATGAGGCTCAGGGGTGACCAATAGTGTTTCACAATGGGCTACATTAAATTGCTCCTGTGCGTCTTGGTCCTTCACTACCTTGAATGAGTGCTCTAAGCAGTTGTATTTACTTCCATTCTTAATTCCCATATGTCAAGTCATTTATCTAAATCCTAAAGGTTCCATTACCACCACTATCAATTATGTGGATTTCACCCTTTATCTCACCTTAGATGTTTTAAGGTAATGGGTCGAGATGTTATCAGCACTCGCTACGCCTTTAGGTGCCAAGCCCATAAATTTTAACCCCTTCGTGAGCCAAGTTACTCTCTTAATGCATCTCCACCATTGATATCATTTCCACGAGAAATGAAAAAGGATTGGCACTAAGGTCAGAGCTCGCAGTCCCAACACTTTTATCTTGACACTGCTTTAAACTCGATAAAGAAATTATTTCAAGCTCGTCTTAGAGTGATTATATGTCAGTTGGGGTCTATGATGTTATCATTGGCAATTAAGAGATGGTGAGAGGATGAGATGTTTGGTTGATGTGTCTTTTCCCTTACTTCCTAGCACATTCAATTTGCACACAATTAACAAAATTTCTGGCTCTTCAAAGTAGGCTTAGCAATCCCATGGGGTCCTCCTTGTGCATTTTCGGTCATAGTCCTCATATTATGGCTTAAGTGCTGATATTTGTTGCATCTCATCTCAATGCTAGTATGGGTGACATCAAATGCCAACATTCCAAGTGCCACCAAAGTTTCAGGCAAGATCAATTGTCAAACAACCCTAGGATAGCTAGAAAGGATATGCAAATAAGAAGATAATGTATAAAGAATAAAAAGTGGGAGAACATGTATACATGCAAGTAAAACAAAAAAAAAAGTGCATTTAGATTAGGAACTTGTGCTAAGTTGGTGCCAAGATTTTGTCCAAAATTAGAGATATAAAATGGAGTTTCCTTGGTGGCCTACCTCCTTGTGCTACCAAGCCATATGAAAGTGAATATAGTTCCACATGTCTCTTTATTGAAAATGTATGTCCATGATAGTTTTCACCTCATTGATTAAAATTTTGTGCAAGTGGAACCAAGAGGAGAGTTGTAGGTTGAATTTCTTTCTTTCCTAATAACCATTCCATATGGTAGATTATTGTTCATAAAAAAATTCTTTTTCTTTTTTTCCTAACAACCATTCCTTATGATATATTCTTGTTCATATGGACTTCTTAAAGCTTTTGGAGTTCATGGTTTCAAATGGACAAATTTCCAGTATTTTGTCAATATAGGTGCGGTTTGTCTTTCTAGCCAGTTGCTTTGATTCTTAATTAGTCTCTCTAAGTGCATTTGTTTACATCTTTATACAAAAGGGATGATGGGTAACCTGCTTATGTTCTGACATTTTTGTTGCTTCTGAATAATCTAATACAACTCGGGAGTGCCTGGTAGTGTTGCATATCTCAAGGAAGTAAAAGAGACTTTCAAGGATAATAAAGAGAAATATGATGACTTCATTGAGGTCATGAATGATTTCAAAGCACGAAGGTCTGTACTTCTTTTATATAAAGATTGGCATTATCCATCAATACTTGTTATTTTCTTTGGTCTCCATTAACTACAAATCTTAATATTGATGACAATTTTTCTCGCAACTCTGCAGACTTGATAAGGTTGATGTTGTAACTCGAGTAAAAGAATTATTTAAAGGCAACAATTCCCTTATTTTGGGTTTTAATATCTTTCTGCCTAAAGGTTATGAAATTATATTTCCTTCAGGGCAAGTTGACTTTCGCGGAGTAACCAGTTATGTTAATAAGATCAAGGTAATGTAGATGAGCAATTATGTTAATAAAATCGAGATAATGCAGATGAGGATGTATTAGTTCTTTGATATTTGAAAGCTATTTTATATTTACAACCCAATTTATTGTAACTAGATGTGTTTTTGAAATGTTGAACTCGTATAGGAGTATTTGTTATAATATTCTTGTTTTGACATTCTTGTTTTGGTTTATTGTTTTCAGACAAGGTTTCAAAGAGATGAACAAGTATGCTTGAACTTTTAAATATACTAAACATGTGTAAATCTGGGAACAAATCAATAGATGAAGTATATAAAGAGGTATTTTCTAGTGTTTTGCAAATATGAGAACATAAATGTTAATTTCTTCTAATTCTTTTAAGCTATGTTATTCTATAAGGAATTTAATTCTATTTTTCTGTATGGAGGTGGAAACACTATTTTATGATCATCAAGATTTATTAGAAGAATTTAAGCTTTTTCCACCAAACTAGATAGGCTGAAACACTATTTTATGATCAACAATATTTACTAGAATAATTTATACTTTTTCTACTAGATGAGAGATTTATTAGAAGAATTTGCACTTTTACTACCAAATGAGATAGGTGGAAATACTATTTTATGATCACCAAGATTTACTAGAAGAATTTATAACTTTTCTACTAGATGAGACAGCTCCAACTCCCATTTCCAATGTGCATTTCTAGTAATTTCTATTGGGTATTTACAAAAAGAAATTGTGGTGAAGGCCTCTTATCTAATCACTATGCTATATGTTAAAAGAATCAGTGACTATGCTTTATCAATGTAGTTGTAAAAAGTACAAACTTAGACAACCCATTGAAAGTTTCTTCCATTTTATATTAACATATAGTTATGAATGTTGTCATATTATTGATTGCAAATTCCTAAAGCTATGCTCATCTATCAATAAACATTTTATTATTTAGTCAAAGTGGGTCAATATATCATAGACTCAATTCTATTCCATGTGAAAAGATTAGTAATCTTTTTCGTACTTTTAAAAATAACCATGGTCAATTTCACAATTAGAGTTATTTTTGAGAAGACAAAAATCAATAGTAATTTGTAGCAAAATTTGAATTCAACAAAATAAGGCAGTGAAATGAAAATTGTTTGCCCTTCCTTATATTGCTGCTTCAAATATAGCATCTTAGTTTGTTTGTTTTGTTATTGCTTTGAAGCATATCCATGTTGAAATCTCTACAATGAATATTGTTAAATATAAGGGTATATTACATAATGTTAGCATTTTAGTTTGTTTGTTTTTTTAATGCTTTGAAGCATAAGCATGTTGAAATTTCTACAATGAATATTGTTAAATTTGAGGGTGTATTACAAAATGTGGAACCAAATTTGTAACTGTCTCCTTTTTCTTCCACTAATAACTCAATTATTCTCACATATTTGACTATTTCCTATGGGGACTAGAAAAACCAATAGCTTTATTATAAAAATATTCCAAGATTTCATTTATACTGCTAAAAAATAATAGTTTCTATTTCAAGTCAACAAAACAAACAATAGATGATAGTGTAAGCTGTGAGAGTGTTAGAGTTACATAAGGTACAATGGTGTTGGTGATATTTTGTTGGTTGGTGATTCGAAGAGAATTAAACATCACTCATGAACTAGTTTCCCCCCTTTGATAGTAACATCAATTTCATATTTATGTGGGTTTGATTAGGGATTTTCTCCATCCGTTTTCGAAATTTTTGAATTGTGCCACAAAATCTCCATGAGAGTTCTAATAAATTATGCAACACATTAGTACATTCACAAATGGGTCTATATTCTTATATATATTACCAAAACCATCTCACTATGAACTATATGTAAGAAGGAATCATGGTATGGATAACACGTTGGTGGAATGGGATTCTTGAATACAATTATAAATTGACCAAGCTACAAAATTTACTATGTTCATATAGAAAATAAATGATAATAGGGAATTAATGGTTATCTAATGCAAATCGTTATGTTTTTTATCACGGTGATGACTCTTTTTTCCAACCCCACTTGTAGTGTGTACGGAACAATCCTACCTCATGTTGCGATATTGTTTAACCAACTTCTCTCTCCTTTGGATTGTATCTTCTCTACATGTTCTAGAAATAAATGAAACCACACACACACACACATATAATATGAAAGGAACTAAATGATGATGTTGCAATGAAGAAGTTGAGTTAAGAACAGTCTTGGCTCCTTTTACATGAGCATTCATGATATTTTTATTCCCTTCTTCCTAAATACTCTTAATTAATGTATATTTAATTTTTATACATAATATTTCTCTTCCATCAAGAAAATATTTTTCTTAAAATCATAGGTAACCATGGATGTCGTTGACTAAAATTTTCACCTCTAATGGATTAATAAAATATAATTCTCTAACACAATAAGCAAATTAAATAAAGGATTTCTTACTTGGAAAATTGAACCCCTCTCTTGGAATAAAATAGTAACTCTATAATTAAGGGAATCTAACTGTCCCTCACTAATACAATGTATGGAAAGGGCATACGTAATTCTCATTAAATGCAATTGTAACTCCCTAATTCAATTATATTTGTAGCTCTCACCAAGTATTCTCTCATCTCTAAGTGTAACTCTCACTCTCCCTAATTTGAATTGTAATTCCTTAAGATAAGCCTACCTTTTGTTGGCATTATGATTCTGGTATGGCTCTATGATACAGGTGTTGTACTTGATGGAAACTCACTCAAGTGGCAATGGTATGTTCAGGCTCTCAAAATTATGGAAATTAAGAGGCTCGCAGGTGAATGGTTCAAAAGGTACGGACCCGCAGGTTCACCATGCAGGAGGTGCGGTCATACCCGCAGGTTATCCGTTTAGAAGGTGCGGACCGCAGTGCACACACTTCAAGGCCATCCAAATGTTCCTTTCTCTCTGAAGCTTTCAAAGGTTCAAAGTATTTCAAATGGACGTGAAGTCAGCCTTTCTAAATGGAGACTTAGAAGAAGAAGTGTACATTGAGCATCCAGATGGTTTCATTCTTGGAAATGATCCAAATCTTGTATGCAGAATGAAAAAGGCGCTTTATGGTCTCAAACAAGCTCCAAGGGCTTGGTGCTATCGCTTGGACAAGTATCTTCATCAACAAGGTTTTTCAAAAGGATCAGCAGATAACAATCTTTATATAAAAGTTGAAAATGACAAATTGCTAATACTTGTTGTGTATGTAGATGA